>SCLH01063450.1:13619-32751 GCA_004367855.1 Oikopleura vanhoeffeni
TTTTTTCTGGGTCAATTTCACCACAGAAAATACAATTGCTCCGAAAATAAATGAAATCTGAGCTGGTCGATTTTTGCCATTCCTACCTTATCCTAGTTGAGCTTGAAAATCGCCACGGGTCAATTAAGGGGGTGGTGTTAGTAAATTTTGGGATTTCAGAGGCTTCGTACAATTAGACAATCGCAGACTGGACATTTTGGAAACAAATATTAGGATCAGAGTTGTAAAAGGGATGATCCCCGACCAGATTTTCTATCCCCATCCCCATTTTTTACCTATCTTTTGCTTAAACCTACGCAAAAGGGGGATGGAAAACCCACGCAAAAGCCATCCTTTTTACAAGCCTGATTAGGATCTATCTTTGATCTCGCGATTGCATTGAAAAGTTTAGTACCACTCCCACCAACCATCTGGTTAACCACGGTTTAAGCTCAGCTTTTTTTAAAGAAACAAGGATCCTAGAACTTATATCTTTTTCCCACCGGAACTCCATCTCAGAAACGTTTTCTATCTCTATAGCGTGTGTTCGAATCCCACTGATGTTGTCTAAGTGATCCTTTTTTTTCGAAAAATTTTTTCAAATGCAAAAAAAATCCTACGTCTTAAAATGACCAGAAAAAAATCCCCTACAAGATGGCTCAAAAACATCGATACCCATTTTTGATTTTTGAAATTTCTTATCGTCTGAAAGTATATACAGTATGTAAAAAAATTGTTCGAGACCAACAAAGGAAATTTCTCTGGATCAAAATTTCTCTGGATCAAAACCTATAATTGGCAGGAGAATTACTTTCAATCCAGAGGAAATTGCAGCTTTTGGTCTCGAACAATTTTTTTACATACTGTACATTTTTAAACACAAATCGAAAACACCTAGTCATTCTCACTAGAAACAGTGACTAATAGTGTAGAAAACCATAAAAAATGTATCTCACGGAATATTTATTGTCCACTCGTAAAAAATAACCCGTTTTTAATTATTCACTTGAGCAGTCAACTATGACGGTTCTAGGCCTAGAAAAGCTTTATAATTCCAATGATTCAGCAAATAGACCTAAAAAAGTAATTTTAATTGGTCAATTTATTCCAGGTATATTATATATTTTTATTATATGAATCACGCAAGCCGAATTCTGATATCCGTTTTTCTTGTCGAACAGGCAGCCTGAAGGGTTCAAAAAAATGAACAATTTTCCGTGGTGGTTGAACCAACTTGGTTCACGGAAAATATAAGGTAACAAAATCGGAAGGGAAATGATATCAGTAGAAGATTTTCCCCTTTTGGAAGTCTGTATCAACAATTTCGAAAGTTTAACAGCCTAAAAATGGGCCGAAGGCCGATATTTTGTGTTATAATGACCTAAGTTAATTTACCAACAAAATTTCGAGGGATTAAATTAAATTGATTATAAGTCAGATTATTCATTATCAATTCAATAAAAAGACAGTTAAACTGCCTAGTAGCCAATTTCTTTGACGCTGCAGCGCGCAGGTTGAATTTAAAAAATAACGTTTGCTTAAATTTGACCACTCAAAGTTCAAAATATCGTCTTGACGTAAGTCAACTTTCTCATGAGTGTTTCACTGGCTTTCTTTTGAGCCTACTTTCGAAAAAATCGAACCACTTTTTTTAGGAATTTTTTTTCAAAAATGACCAAAAAATCATATTTCGAGTTTTAGCTGTAAATTGCAAAAAAGCTCGTAAAAATCTCTTACATATATGTTCTGAGGAATACTTGATAAAAATTTGAGCCATTTTGCAAATATATCCTCGGAGGAGATAGATTTTTAAGTCTGAAATTGTGAAAATCGTTGGTTATTTGGCGTTCTAGAACTGTTCAGTCGCCGGATCAAAAAAAGCTCGTGAGAAAAGATTGACATACTACCGTTACGTGGTATGTGAAAATTGTACCTCAATTTGATATACCGTCTGGGAGGAGATAGATTTTGCAGTTTTGAAAAGGTCATCTTGTTAAGATACTGTACCTATTGGTGTAATGGTGAAAAATAATTTGTGATGTACTTTTTCGCAAGATTAAGGATAGATCTATAAATAAGTATTTTCGTTTTTTTTCATGAGCTCTTAGTTTTCAGTATATTTCACGGAGACAATGTCAAATCAGAGTCGCAATGCGACTGTCGCATACGGTATGCGGCATACCCCTTAAGCTATGTTTTCGGATTCATTCTCAGACCACCAGGATGAATTTGACTTTTTGCACGAAAAATTAATCTACGTAGACAGAGATATTTTGTTATATTATTTATTTGAAGTTATTTTGAGTAACAAATTCATGAAATAAAAAAGACCAAATTCAAACTGACAAAATAAAATTTTGAGTCTTTTCAAGTAAATTCCAAAACTAGTGGACAGAATTTGTTTATGGCCACTAGTTGTATAATTTGTCGTATAAAAAGCCTTTATTATATAAGCTAAATTGGCAGAAAAGGTTCATGAAGTGCAGTGTATCATTTTGATTCGTCATCCCGCAATTAACTTCCAGACCACACGAGTTTAAATCTGCATAGGGCCTACTTTATTCAATTCAATTTTTGACAGATTTTGGTCCTCCTGAGGTCTAGGTAGTTTTATAAAAAATTAAGTTGATCCCGTTTTTTGCAATATTGAAGCTCCATAAGTGAAGTAAGCAGATGAGAATAAATCTACATGAAGATTTTCGGACGGAATTTTCCTTATCTTCGAGGGTTTTTGGTTTTCAAGGTTAACAAAAAATAAAACAAAATGAGAACCTGAAGGCACAATGCAAAACATTTTCACGTGATAGATTTATCACATGTTGTTTGATATTTTTAGCGGCGGGGTTTAAGATAATGTCCGTCACAAGATTTTTTCGGTAGATTCGCTTCGAAAAGGGCAACGTTATAGTTATCTCTTTCTCAATAGTAAAATTACAGTCTAACTTTGTTTTTCCGGCGACCAAATTATTTAGATTGGTCGCTGTCGACGAGTCTATGGTTGTTAAAGTAATTAGGACGCATTTATGTTTTGAAGCAAATCTGCCAAGAACAATATTTGTTTTAGACGGGCATCATTTTTGATATAACTGAATCTAACAAGGCAGCTAAAAACAAAATCCAACAGGACGAAATTTCTGACACTTGATTGGCCGCTTGCCATTTACCAAATAAGTTTTTTCAGAAAAATTTTATTACGTTTTCAAATGAGGAAACCGACAAATTGGTTCGAATCAAAATAATTTCGAACTAAAAAAATTAAAACTAAGTATTTCCGAGGCCTGATCATCAGAGCCCGGTGGTTCAGCTGATTTTTTTTGCGTGGTAGGGAAATCACGCACATATTCGCGTTTTTTTCGGTTTCTTCATTTTTTACTGTACATTTATGTTTTATACTAGATCGAATACGCAATTGAACCCAAACTGCACATTTCGACACTGATGGTTAAATACAAATTTGTGAAAAATCGTACACGGAAAATTGTTAGATAAACGAACTATAGAGAACGTAAGTAAAACCAAGTCAGTTTGACTTGATTAGGGAGTCCTTGAATTTAGCACATGTTTTTATGGAAGACATAAAAATTTTAAACACGAGAACTTTCAAATTACACAAAAAACGGAAATTTCCGATTTTAAGTCAGCGAGGGAATTTGGGAATTTATAAGTATTCTGATTTGTCATTTCTGTTCATAGGTGGTTGATACCCAGTGTTATAATTATCATAGTTATCTTCCTCGTCGCCGCTCATGCCTCCCCAAGATGAGCAAATTGATAAGACTCCACCAATCATTCCGATCAAAGAACTGACCCATCCTTAAATTTTCGAAATTATTAAAAAAGAATTTTATTTATTAAAGAGAGTTGTAAGTGTATAATGTTATTAATTTGTAAGCACGGATCGAACACTTTTGTGTTGAGTTGCATTTATTAAATGACTATGTGTGCAGTGAGATATAGTTGAAAATATGTAGTTTAGCGCCTCGTATTGTCACAATTGACCTCGGGTTTGTATTATATTTTAATTATAAAATGGATTACGCAGATTCTTAACCCTCCGAAGCATATAAAAAAGTTCCGCCAAGGCATAATAGCCTTTCAGGAGGTTATTTTTTGAGCGTTGTTTACAGAAAACCCTTATTAGATCAACCTTCAATTTTTCCTGTGTAATCAAGTTGAAGAGTTAAACTTTCGAAAAAAACGTTTGAAAAGCAAGGTTAATTAAACCACGTGATACTACCTCCTGATAGGCTCCAGGAAATGTATGTTTATCTGAATAACTGCGCAGTGCTCTGTTTTACTCATTACTGTTGTCTGATTGACTATATCTGTCGGAAATCAAAAAATGTTTCTAAATAAGTTCAAAATATTCATGAAAAAATCACGTATTTTAGGAAAAAATTGTTAGTTTTCTCGACTTAATGAAATTATTTGATTATTACTACAATATTAAGGCAAATATATTATTTATATATATATTAGGATCTATCTTTGGTCTCGCGATTGCATTGAAAAGTTTAGTACCACTCCCACCAACAATCTGGTTAACCACGGTTAAACACGAGTCCCTCAGCTTTTTTCAAATAAACAAAGATCCTAGACCTTATATCCTTTTCCCAACGGAACTCCATCTCAAAAAGGTTTACTATCTCTATAGCGTGTGTTCGAATCTCACTGATGTTGTCTAAGTGATTGTCTTAGTGATTGCTTGAGTACCTATAATCATACTCAAGACAATCAGTAAGACAACATTAGTGGGATTTGAACACGCGCTATAGAGATAGTAAACGTTTTTGAGATGGATTTCTGTTGGGAAAAGGATATGGGAAAGTTTTGAGATTCTTTGAGAATCCGGAAAATTGTCTGCATTTTAGTGCTAAGGAGCTGTTTTTTCGATTTTTGCTTCAGGGGTCACCAATCTGGTTGAATGTGCCGAAAAAGGTTTGTTTTCGATATTTTGATACAAGGCTTTTTCTGTGGAAATTACATAAACGTCATTTTCAGAATGTAACAAGCCCAAGGGGTGGTGAACATTGTCAAGGAATTAGTTTTTTAAATTTCGGCCTGATTGACAAAAAAGTGCGCGAATCGAAAATGTTGAACATAAAAGTGATAGTTAGAAAATATAAATGCCACCAAAAGATTCCTTGGGTACGGTTTGCTGTAAACGATATCAACTATGGTCTTTTTTCAACACAGCGGATCCTTTGAAAAAATTAAAGTTTTTCATAAATTTTTTTTTTGATCTTTAGCACCGTTTTTGTTCAAAATCAGACCATAGTTGCTAATATCGTTTCCAGCAAACCAAGGAATCCAAGGAATCTTTGGGTGGCATTTATATTTTCTAACTTTCACTTTTATGTTCAAAATTTTCGATTTCGCGTACTTTTTGCCGATTTACAATCAGACAAAAATTCGAAAAAAGTACTTCCTTGTCAATGTATACCACACCCTTTTTCGGCACATTCAACCAGATTGCTGACCTCAGAGGCAAAAATTGAAAAAACAGCTTCTTAGCACTAAAATTAAGACAATTTTCCGGATTCTCACCAAATCTCAAAATTTTCCGATATAAGGTCTAGGATCCTTGTTTCTTTGAAAAAAGCAGAGGGATTTTATTTTCTTCTGAAAATTACAACAACAAATAAAATCAATTAATACCAAAAAAAATCGTGTTTAACCGCGGTTAACCAAATGGTTGGTGGGAGTGATACTTAACTGTTAAATACAATCACATGATCAAAAATAGATCTTTCTAATGTATATTTCAAAAATGTCCAGTCTGTATTTGTCTAACCGTACGAAGCCTCTGAAATCCAAATAATCACTAACACCACCTCCTTAAAGATTATCATTTTGTTATAACGCTTAGGCTGACCGCGGTTGTCCCCTAAGGCGAAGCTATACATTTCTCGGAAAAAGTATTCGTCTCAAAAATTTTAAAAACTTTCAATTTCTTCAAATCCAGATTTTTTTGAAAATTTTGAGCACGGCTTTTTTGAGCACGGAAAAATATTAGAGAATTACTTCGAAAACCACGGTTTTCTGATTTCCGGTGTTTTTGACGCGCCAATTTCTAGATATACCGCGGCCAGCCTAATAACGCTGGATAAAAAATAAATCAACTCCAATTCACGGAAATTTATCACTTTTTCGCTCTCCAGTGTCCTAATTATTACTAAGTATATCACCTTGGAGTTACAAAAACGCAAGTTCCGCAGAGTTAGACTTGGAAATTTTTGTTAAACATTTCAAAAATCATATTAAATCTAGGATCGTAGAAATTTTATGATCAAAAATTGACCAGCAAAGGCTGGTATTTACTTTCAATATGCAGAGATTCAATATGCAGAGATTCAATGGCAGAGATTTTCGAAAAAACTAGTCTCCAGTTTTAGGTTTGTTATCTATTAAAGAATAATGCCTTTTCATGATTTTTGATGACATTTTCTGTAGAAATTAGATTGTTTATTCATGATGATTTAACTTACCAACAAAAAGTGCTCTTCCGTAAATATATCTTTCATTTCCTTCCAGATTAAAGTTTTGTCCATTTTGATTGTTTCCTATGATTCTGTTCAATTGGAAATAATTTTGGTATACATTAGCAGCAAACCATGAAACACCAATGCCTTTAGGAAGAAATTTTAATAAAAATATTATTTTCATTTAAAAAAAATATCTTATTTTGTAGTTATTAGTATATTTTGAATGAAAAATTTAATTAAGACCTTCCTGAAATAGAACAAAAACATGTAAATTAAACCTGATGAACTTTTCTCGTGAATTTTTGAAGGTCAAAATGATGAAAATTGCCGTTTTGTCATTTTGGCCACAAAAGTGGTATTTTCATAAGCAACTATTTTGAAATCAACCAGTGTTTTTTTCAAATTAGAATTAAAAAATCTCCGAAGTTCCAATTTTATTTTCTAAGCGCAAAAAGCCACCTAACTCCTACCTGGAAATTACATTATAAACTATGTGAAATAAAAGACCGTTGGGCTTGCACAAAATATTTTTTTATTTTCAACATACAATAGTGATCAATTCATTATATTGCGTAGGTTCGCATTTAACATCGCGCTAGTATGATAAATGTTATCAGATGCTCTCTGTGTAGGTTGGAAGAAACGTTTGCTGGGCGCGGGATCCCATATTAGTATAGTACACTAGTGTAGTAAGAAAAAAAATCCCAAAATTTCAGAATTTTTTTTTGGATTTTCTAAAGGTAAATCGATGACGCTGATGCCAAAAACGATTAATTGAGCCATTATCTCTTCTACATCGAAGAATATATCAGAAATGAGGTATAATATTGAAAAAAGCTATGAGTCGCAGCGAACTCAGTCGCTTGAATTCGCCGATGATAAAACTCTTCCGGCATAGATATAGTTAATACATGTATTTCAACTTTAAAGTCATAAAAATAAACTATTTGATCGTAAAAAAATCTAAAAATCTGACATTCTTAAATAATGGTCTTAAGGGGGTAGGTGTCTTAAGGTAGGTGTCTTAAGGTAGGTGTCTTAAGGGAGTAACCGACGGACGCTATATCTCGGAACTCAGACATTAGAAAAGTAGTTGCTGCATTCTCATTTTGATATCGATTTCATCCACAAAAATGAAAAAAAAAATTCGATATAAAAAAATTTCATAATTTCGTATTTACCGTAAATTTCATTCACTTACCGTATTTTAAAGTATTTATCCGTTGAATATAATTTTGCTGCACATTTGCCTGTGAATCAATCTGGAAATGTAAAAAAAAAAATATTTTCGAAAAAAAATATTTTGAAAATATTTATTTCAGTTTTTAAGGACCCAAACTTGAAGCGTCGCATTAAGTCTCGAAAAAAAAATCGAAAAACTTCATTCAGTCCGGCAAAAACGATTCCTGAAAGTGCTTTTTAACTAACCGTTTTGAGCAAAATTGGCGAAATTAATCAAATACAACAAAGTACTTCAAAAACACCCAGTTTGAGACGTTTTTAGAAAAAAAAATTGAATTAGACAAAATTCAAATTCTGGCTTCATTTAGTTCCGGAGTTTTAAATTAGCAATACACACAAAAAAGTGAAAAATTTGATGTCACCTCGAAAAATCATTTCTTATGAAAAACGGCCAAAAATTGAATTTGGACGGTAATACGACCGGTACATCCATGCGAAAAACTTCCGGTTACTTTTTTGAAAACTTCAGACAAATATCCATGATGTCACAACGAAAAAAGAGCTCTAGAAACAAATCCCCAATTTTATTTTAGTTGTTTTATGAAAAATATGGAAAATCAAGCATTTGGACTCGTTTATATTTGATACATGGCTAGGAAAGCACTTTGATGATTCAAAAAATTCGTATAAAAAAGTTAAATTTCTTATTTTTGGAAATTAACACGATTTACAGAAAAACAGTCAGAAATTTAGACAAAACCACACTTGGTTTTGCACGGACCTTCAGCTGCACATTTATCTAGTTTCGAATGTGTGACTTAAATCCAGGGAGGAGATGCATGTGAGAGACCCCTAAACAAGGGTCAAAATACAGTTTTTGGGATACGAGAGCAAATTCAAGAATTAAAAAAAAAACTCAACTTGGTTGCTTACGCTGTCCGGTTATTGATCATAAATCATGTGTACCTAAACTCAGGGAGGAGATACATTTAAAAAATAATCCGTATTTTTAAGCACGTTTCTGATTGGACGAGCCATCCGTCACTTTTGATTAATTTTAGGATGCAAGATGTTTTTTCAAATATGATACTCGCCCTCAAGTAAAAATCCTAATATATGAACAAACAACGCAAGATATAGCACCCAATCAAAACCCTTGATTGCGGAATAGGCCGATTTCATCGGTCAATTAGAAAGAGCAACCAATCAAATGCCAGGTCAATGGAAAAACCCCATTGCCCTTAAAATTCGACGACCACCCCCTTAAAGGTAAGGTGTTTTAAGGGTGTAGGTGTCGGTTTTTTAGCCCTTTATAGAATTAAACCTTTTAATACATTAATATCGGTTATGACTAAAGTTGAATCAAGGAATCTCATCGTGACAATTTTTTTTCAAAACAATCTAGAACAAAATCTAGAATTTTCAAAATTCGCATATTTATTTGCTTTAAACCGCATGCGGCCGCATAAAACCGGTATTCCACCATAGAAATTTGAATTATTTTTACGCAAAAATGTTAAAACTAATTATAGTTAATACATGTATTTCAACTTTAAAGTCATAATAATAAACAATTTGATCGTAAAAAACTCAAAAATCTGACATTCTTAAATGAGGGTCTTGAGGGGGGTAGCTGTCTAAGTAGTGGCTTTTAAATTAGTTCGTTTTTTAGCCCTTATAGAACTTATTTATGATACATTAATATCGGTTATAACTAAAGTTGAACCAAGGAATCTCATGATGGCAATAATTTTTCTCAAATAATCTAGAACAAAATCTAGAATTTTCAAAATTCGCTTATTTTTTTGCTTTAAACCGGTATATCATAACACCGGTATTCCACCATAGAAATTTCAATTATTTTTAGGCAAAAATGTTCAAACTAATTATCGAATTTGACGCTGGTTCAAAATTATTATTACTTCGATTAGCTGTTAGCCAATTTTTTGATCAATGAAATCTCAGCTTGAATTTGGTGGTACTTCGGATCAAATCGGACAACCTTCTTTTCGAACTATTCATTTCTGGTTCACTTAAAGTCAAGCTTCTAGAATTCTAGAATATTAATCAAAAATTCAGAACGATCATTTTGACGACATTATATTTATCTACCTTAGTCGAAAAAACGGATTTATTCTGAACATTCGTCTAAAAGAAGATAGAGTTTGAAGTCGAACAATTGTAAAAATCGGCGTTAAAGTGAGATTCTAGAAAATACAAAATCGAAATTTAATCAAGACAAAATCAAAACGATCATATTTTTGTACTCATTTATCCGGTACTCTGTGTGAATTTTTAGACGCTTTGTATGTGGGGTCTAAAAAAGGATGGATTTTTAAAAAACCGTTTAGTGTTCTAGAATAGACTCACCACATTGTGGTGTGATGTAACAATATTGAGTTTGAGATGTGTAATCGTTAGACGAAAGATGGATCTACGAGTATCCTCAGATTTTTCAGAACTGCCCTAGAATTATTCTGGGGCGTGATTGAAAGGTACCAAAAAGCGACACCTACCCCCTTAAAAACTGTTTTGACAAAGCAGTTCAAAAAAAGCTCAGTTGACCCGATGTAAAGATTTAAATACTGGATTTGATCGATTTTCAGTCTTTGTCACGTTTTTCCAGTACAGTTATTTACCATAAGCCTGCTTAAATGTTTGTATTCGATAAATTTTAATATTATTTTAAACTCACACATAAGAATGGCAGCAAAGACTGTCATGAATCCTGAAACAACAATCATTTTAGCTTTTGTTGGTTTTTCTTCTTCGGTATCAGCGATTTTTGTACATTCTAATCCACCAATAGCAATAAGAGTCGCAATTATACCAAAAGTAATAGCCAAACATGTGAAAACTCGGGCAACAGCCAACAATGCGGGTAAACCTTTAATTAGAGGGATTTATACAATCATAACGGCCATAAAACCGGAAATTATTTTCAAAAATTATTTTTTAAATATCGAGAAGAATCAACCGATCAAATTACTTAGATTTTTAAGTTATCAAAAATTTTGATTTCTCGATAAAGTTCCTATTCTGAAAACATAACAATATTATATTATAATATTGTGACAATTTTATTAAAAATGATAAATCAGTTAGAAATGTTTAATCGTTTCAAAGGCACAAATATCCTCAAGTCGTCCGTAATTGAGATACATACAATGTAGATAGAAAACCTTCCCGACACGTCTCACTATAGCATGGTCTTAGGCGCTTTTTGGTGAATTATTTAGTCTAGTGTGTGAATGATTGCCTAGATCTTGCCTTCAACTACTGTATTAGTAATAGGGATTTCCTATTAGGGAACGAGTAATATTTCTTGTTGAATTGGAAAAAATAATTAACACAACGTTTTGAATTTAATATTCATCTCCAGGTGATGAGAACGAAAAAAATCCTCTAAAGATCGAAAAGTTTTTACCCAGTACTAAAATTTGCGAGTCGTTTTGGGTGGATCCCCAAAAAATTTAGTTTTTAGGAAAATTTTCTGAAAGTCCTATTTGCCAAATTACTGGATTTTTCGTGTCGACTTTTTATCACTGAAATTTTTTCAGTTCGCTTTCATCACCTGAAGATGAATAAATTATTCGTTTATTATAAATTCCCAACAAAGTAAAATTCTTTAATCTATTCAAAAATCTTGCTCCAAAAAACATTATGTGGAGCCCTGATTTGCCGACCAATCAGAAATGACTTTCTTAAAAATCCATCAATTCCCTAAACTTTGCAGATAAATTAAAAATGTAAAGTTTATGTTGACCGCAAAGTACGTGCGCAGAGTCCCAAGCTCCGTTTTATCAACAAATAAAACATGCAGCGCTGAAATTTGCAAAAAAACACTTTTTGCCCTTATTTTAAGGGTCTCACGAAAAATCCATCAACTCTCTAAATTTTCGCGACAGAAACTTGAAAGTTAAACAAATGAGACACTGAAGAGCATGCCCACTGGGGAGCATGCCCAGAGCACAAAGCTCCACGATTTTTATTTTTGTATCTCATTTTTTCGGAAACAGCGATTCAAATTCTCAGAAATTCCCAAATTTTGAAAAAAATGGAAGAAATATTTTTCTAAATATGTTCAAATCGCGATAAAAATACTTTTTTCATGACCATGAACTGAAAAGACTTCTTCATTCAACTTATTTTTGTCCCATATTTTCAAGAAAAAAAATATTTTAAAGATATCAGAAAATTTCATGTCCTAGTCACTAAATGCGACCAGTACTCCCTATAGCAACGTTTCGACATTCATTATCAGCTAATGGGAGATTTTAAGACTTGTAAGTTCCGAAAACAAAAGTGCATTATTAATAAAATAATTAAAGATATTACTACCCTTGACGATATTTATTCTATTTTCAGGATAATATGCATTTAGGAAAATAAATTAATATCTTTTCGTAAGTCACTTTCTGAATTCGATTATTCAGCACGGCCGTGGCCACGGCTTTTACGGTTCGTTAACCCTGACTCATAGAGCCATAAAATGACTTTCATTTTTGAAAAGACCGGAAAGGACAAAATAATCGGAATGACGTTCGGGTGGTTCAAAGCGCCCATAGATTTGCATTAATTCTTAAAAAAAATAATTGATTTTTAATGAGCCGTTCGAACATTATTTATCCATACTTTTATTGGATTTCTCTGAAATTTTCTATCAGCCTTATCTCAAAGTATATTTTGACAAATACAAGGTCTTAAATTTAGGTTTTAAATCGTCTTGACCTATCTTTTAACAAAAATGTAGAACTTTTTTATTTCTTTGGTTTTTGAAAAACAGAAAAATTGCCTCTGATGAGAACAGGCGGAATATAGCCAACTTGTGTCCTCTAATTTCCACCATTTCAGCGTGCATTATCGTTTCTATTCCACGACCCGTATGGTATTTGATCCGACAGTTAGGACATAAGTTTCACTTAATCTTATTTACGGCATTCATATTTAAAATTGTATGGTTTTCTGTGGAAAACGTTTGAGTTAAGCTCACTTTTCACCGCGAATGGAGTGATTCATATTTTAATTGTCTTAATATAATTAATTAAAAATTTGAGTCTATCCTTTATCTCAATGATTTCACAACAAATAATTTCCTGACACTTAAACTTTTCCCATAATATGACTTTAAAGTCAAGCCAAAAAGTGGCTCTCATGCCTCTGGGGGATATCAATACTCAAATGAGTGAGGGGTTTAAAAATGTATGATTAGTTAACAATGCTTACCGATAAAATAATTGTCATAGTCATCGCATTGATAATGACCCGTAGCTTGGAATGTACATCTTTCCCATAAGCCAGTTGACCGGATTAAAGTTTCAATAATTTCTTTACCAGGGTCATTCTTTCTCCATTGACGATCGGCTAAATTAAATTTTAGACAATAAATAAACTCCATCTGATCTCAATCCGTTATTTTCATTATTTTTGAAAGTTTAAAAAGTATGAAAATGAAATCGGCGTAAATGACTTGTTAGTAGGCTGTTATTGGTTTTTCAGCATTGGAAATCTATGATAGTTATAAAAAAATGAAAACGTACGTTTTGTTCAAAATTTTTCAAAGATCAAGAAAAATGTTCGAAAACTTCAAAATTTTCGAAAAAATGACGGCTTCTCATTGGTTAAAAATTGACCCGCTCAAAATATAAAAATAATTTTATCAGCGTATTCTCCCGAAACGCAAAATTTTTTTTCTCTTTGGTCAACTATTTTTTTGAATTATCAACACTTCAAATTTGGGAACATGCCATTTTTTCACGAAAATAACTGGTTTTTTGCACAAAATGCCAAGAAATCGTTTTTCGGAGCTGTGTACACTACTTTTGAAAAAAAATGCCGCTTAGATATATTTTTGACTTTCAAATGTAAAATTTCCAAATTTTTTTGCAAAAAAACAATTTTTTCGCAAAAATACCACGAAATCGTTCTGCGGAATTGTGTAACTCCAAAAAATGTCATTTTGATAAAAAAAAACGGTGCTTAGATATATTTTGACAGCATTAACAGCATAAATTGATTTTAAACCATTTTATATTATTTTTTATTAATATTTTGTTTGACAAGGAGAACATTTTAGGTCATGAATTTATGCATTCTAGAGAAATTCATTATGAACTAATCAGAAGCCTGGATTTATAAAAGTTGTAAAAAATGACACAAATTTGAAAATTTTTGCCAAAAAAATAGTTATCATACAATAAAAAACGTATGACTATATTATTTTTGTGTTTAAACAGCCATTATAGCTATATTAAGGAGTCGGTGCATTTTGGCAAATTTGCACTTTTTTTCTTTTTTTTCGCTTGATGGAAACTTTGAGTCACTTCAAACATTGTGGAAAAAAACTTTTTAGACCGTAACTTGGAAGTTCTGAGCTTACTTTTGTATAATCTGATTTTTCAGATCGATTATTTTACTTTATAAATCGTCTTTTGTAAAACACTCAAAAACGCGCGTTGCTATCGAAGGTGTCTAAATTATAGCAAAATTATTTTATATTTTTATAAATTAGAACTTTAAAAAATGTCTCGACACTGTTGAAAATATTTAATTTCGATTATACGATTTTAACGTCAAATCGAAAATTTAAATTGTTGAAAAAACGAAAAAAACGAAATTTAGCACATCCAAAAAAAAAATTTCCATGATTAAAAGAAATAAATTTAAACGGTGGATGGGCGGTTCACCAATTGGCAAGTTGAGTGTGATAATTTTTTTAATTCTTGATAAAAGAGGGCTCGATGGACTTCTGCCAAACCGTAGTTCACTTCAAAAGATACGATTCAGAGTATAAACAAGAGCAAAGAAACAAAACAGGACATATTTGAAATAAGTTAAAGTGGCCATTCTTCATATTTTCAGCTCTGATTCCCAGAAAACATTTTAAAATTTTTGAACAAGAATGAGAAAAATTTCAAAATATTATAATTATTTTGACCAAAAATCACTAAACATGTCATATGGTTTTTCAAAGACATATGAAAAATTGAGGTCACCTAGTCAAAAACTTAAAGTAGCCATTTTTGTAGAGTAATTTTTCGTTGATTTGAAACAAATATAAAAAAAAATTGAACGAAAATAACGCATTTCTTCATAATCTTCGAAATTTTATCGAAAATTCTTATAATTTCTCGAATTCGAAAGTTAAATTAAACTCAAAATTTCTTAAAAGCCATAATGCAACAATTCGCTAGTTACAAAGTGCCCGATTATAAAACATCACTTTGATGGTATATTGAGAAGAATATATAATCCAGTGAAAAGTTTTCATCAAGAGCCCATATCGGTATCTGCCAAAATGCACGACCCCTAAACCCACATACTCAGTGCTGGCCATATCTGGCCAAAGTGACTTGGATCTCTATTTTTAATAAGTTAACTTTTTCCGAAAACATTTTATTTAAAACGATCGGTGTTTTTATAATTCCTCTATCTTTTGGCTAATTTATCTTTTCTTTATCTTTGTAGTTCTTGAGATAAAGCCATGTTGTCGACCCGGAATCGGGGCCTAAAAAAATTCCAAAAATGAAGAAAATTTTGAACTTGAAAAAAAAATGATTTAATGAACTCTGCCACCGTGATTTTAAGATTTATTTATGTGTCAAAAACTGAAATAAAATAGTTCATTAAATCAAAAAATTTTTCTTTCTTTTGATTTACACACATCAAATTTTTTTCGATTTCTCTCGAAAAAGGTAATTTCTTGCAAAATAAATATGATTATAATTATTTGTGCAAAACAAAAACTTAGTGTCCCTCAACCAATATATTGAAAATTGATACTGTTTATTTTGAACACCTGGTAAAATCGGACACAAATGAGTGCGGCGATTCACTAAATTTCTTTGTTATTTTTTTTCGCAAAACTTGATAAAAGTACTTATAAGTTGTTATTAGAAGCCAAAAAATACGCGACAGTCTGTTACGGTGGCAAATACCGGGCGGTTTTTTATATTAATATGACAAACTGATTCCTTACCGTTTTTCTTCATTGAAGTTTTAGCAAATATTTCTATTTACGATATTGTCTCAAAAAAAAATATCGTAAAAAACCGAAAAATATAATTTTAATTTCTTTTCTATAAATAATTGTTGAAGCATTGAATAAATAGTTTATATTTTTGCTAACGTTAACTTGTGAAAAATATGTTTTTTAAAGTCAGGTGCCAGATTTGGCCACCGCTGAGTACGTCACTGTCATAACTTCGAGTATGTGGGTTAATATACCCTTAACCCTGTAAGCAATAAAAAAGTTCCGCCAAGGCACCCAGAGCCACAATTGTGGCTCTACTTTGAATATTGTTTACAGAAAGCTTAAGGTAGTTGGATTTCAATTTTTCTGCATAAGGAAGATGAAAGGTAATATTATTGGCATCCGAAATTTTATATTCCAGAATTTTAATTTTAGTTCTAGAAACAATAGTGAGAAAAGCAAGGTATAGCATATCACGTGATACACGGTCACAATGTCTTCACAAGTACATTTCTGTCGAAACGATGCACAAGTACTGGCCTACGTCAAAGTTTGTCCGCCTTTGATTTATATCTCATAAATCGAAAGTAATTTATAAAGTAAATTTTTGATGGAAAAATCATGATTTTTGTAAAAAAATGTCCTATTTTTCCTGTAAAAGCGGATATACACTTTTTTCTATTATTTTCAAGTAAATATGGTTATGAAGTACAACTGTTGACAATTTTTGATTGCTTAATTCAATTTTATAATAATTAAATTTTTCATCGGATACTTGAAGTTGAATTTAGAAATTTCCACTTCCGAAAAAAAATATCTGTCCCTAGATACCACTAATTTTTATTTAAACTGTTATGCTTGCACTAACACTTCCTAAAAACTCGGCTAATCTCACATTTGTATTTTATGTCTAGTTCCGAAATATTTCCGAAGTGAAACATAGGCGAAAAATCTAATAATCAACTCCCCGTAATACTGGAAACAAAATCAATTATTTTTTGGGAACCGAATCAAAATTCTTTATAAGTTTTTGAAAGAAAAAGGTTCTACGATCTCGTTTTTGCCTTTTTTGAATGATTTTAAGTATGCCTCGAGCCACAATTGTGGCTCTGTGCCCCATCCACAAGGGTTAAGTGAAATAGCAAAAAGCCAAGTATAAAAATTTTGACATTCACAATTATAAAAGTCGAGAAATTTTTTTTACAATTTTCATGCAAACCTGCCGTACACTACAGATTCTGGCGGAGAAGATGTGTGCAGTCTCGACAACTCCGATAAACTTTTTTTTTGTAATTTTTTTCCATATCAAATCGACGCCTACACATATATGATTTTTTTTCATTTGAAATGGCATTTTCGGTCAAAAATATTGAGATTTCGAATTTGGTGTGACGAATTAAAATGATCGCCACCCTTCAATTATACAGTGGGTAATTACTTCGATGTTGAAGTAAAATAACTATATACTCCTGCTTCTTAATGTAACAAAAAGTCATAACAATAAATGCACATCAATCAAAAAAAAAGCCAAATATAACTTCTTATCGACCAACCGAGGTGGTCGAAAAAGACCGATAACGGCCTAGTAGGTGATTATACAAAAGCAATTTTCTGATCGGAACTTTTTTTTTAATAGCGCTCAAATCACCTCATGATACTGGTTTTTAGTGTATTACCAGTAAACAGTCAATGTCGAAAACCATGCATTACCAAACTCAATTTGTTTTGTATATCACAATTTTTGATCAATTTGCAAAAAAGTTTGTCGAACTTTTTTTTCAATTTCAACTGGGGGCGCTCCTGAGCTAATCAATTATTTTGAAAAGCTAACAATTCAGTGAATCCTTTTTAATTAAAAACACCTCATAAAATATGTACTCATCGTCGAAACCGGTAAGAGTGAAAGGCCCTTTTCTCTGAAAATTTTTCTGAAGCTATTTTGAAAAGTCAAGAATCAGAATTAGAAAAATTAAAGAAATGTTAAATTTAATTCATTCTTCGTCTCAGTAATACAGGACCAATATAACATGTAAGCTAGAAGCAACATGATGGAGCTGAACCGTTTTGGCGTGGCAAGCGTTTAAAGTCGCACCACAAAATTGGCTTTTCACTACTTATGTACGCAAATAAGTTAATTTTGAACTTCAGTCTATGACTCATTTAAATATCGTGACGGAGATAATACGTCCTTCAAGTTATTACAGAGTTTAATTGTGGTTTTTGTAAGAATTTCGATTTTGTTTCGCGACGTCTATTATCAATGATAATTTATCATCATAGTTTTATTCAAAATATTTTTAAAGAGTTTCATATAAAACTCAAAAAGATGAATACATTCAAAGTCTTATAATCAGTTTTATCAGTTGACATAATACAAAACAATTTTCAAGCCAATTCATGAATACAATGAATGATCACTACAATGCAGTGCACTGTACTGAAATACAAATAATTTTCAAAATATAAAATCTTCAAATTTTCAATAATTAAAAAACTACTTGAATTATCGATGAGAAATATAGCCATTGGCTATTTGTTGTAATTTGGAATACAGGTCATCGCTCCCTAACTGGCAGACCCCTAACTGGTACACAGGTCAATGTGCCCCAATGCAAAATTTATCTATTTTGAAAGTTTTATATGGATCAAGTAATTTCCTATGAATTTTAAATAATGTCTTTTGGCACTTCGACATTCTTCCAACCAGCTGTTATTAACCCTAGGATAAGTTGAAATAGGAATTTTAAACCGGCTCAAGATAATCGATATTTTTACTTATCGAAACAGTTGCCCTAAGATTTAAATACATCGTTTTTTTAATCGAATATTGAATAAACAAAATATCCAATCGAATGATATTTTGTTCAGTTAATTAAGGGGGTATACGACTCTGATTTGACATTTTCTCGAAAATAATATAATATTCGCATTTGTCGATTTTTAAAGATTTAGTATTGAAAGATAAGTTCAAAATAAACGTGCCGAATTTGACCACAAAACTTCAAAATCGACTTGACGTAAGCCAACTTTCTCATCAGTGTTTCACTAGCTTTCTTGAGCCTACGTTCAAAAAAATCGAAGCACATTTTTTTCGGAAATTTTACACGTGACCTTGAAAAATTCATATTTGAGTTTGGGTGAAAATTAACAATAACGCTCGATAGAAGTTTTATTTGTTTTGAGCACCTTTTTGCAAAAATTGAGTGAATTGAAATTTAACCTAGGAGGAATAGATTCCGATGAACAAAGTCCAAAAACCGATGGTAGGCAAATTCTAGAAAAAAAATAGCACTTATCGACAAAAACGCTCCATAGAAGTTTTAAACTAATAACAGTTAATGTTAAAATTAGGTTTATTTCAAAATAAACCTGGAGGAGATAGATTGCAGTTTGGAAAAGGTCATTTTACGAACTTACCTATTGGATGAACGTTGCTCGAGATAATTTGGTACACTTTCGCAAGATTAAAGATAGATCACACACACATTTCGTTTTCTCATAAGCTCTTAGTTCA
>SCLH01063450.1:34351-45705 GCA_004367855.1 Oikopleura vanhoeffeni
GTCTGATTTTAATGAGGACTTAGAGCCAATCAGTGTGAACTAAATTGCTTCGGGATGACTACAAAATAAATATGCGATCAAATCCTCAAAAAAATTATTCGCGTTTTTTCGATTTTTTTTAAGCTTTTTTTTCAGAATTAAGTCAAAAAATATTGTTTGTTAAGATTTGACCACTTAAACTTCTTAATATTGGCTTGACGTATGCCAACTTTATCTTCAGTGTTTTCCTGGCTTTCTTTTGAGCCTAATTTCGGAGCACATTTTTTTTTAGAGAAATGATATTTTCAAGTCTGCATTGAAATTTGGGAAAAAGGCCACTGCAATCCTTCAAAATGCTTAAATGTGTACTTTAAAAAAATTTGTTTTTTTTTTCAAACTAAACCTCGGAGGAGATAGATTTTAAAGCCAAAAATCGTCAGTTTATTGGACCGCTAGGAAAATTGGGTCATCAAAATGAAAAAACGCTCATTGCAAATCTTAGTTTGCTTATTCCACGTATTATGTCATCTTTTGAACAAATTTCGATATATGGTCTGGGAAGAGATAGATTTTGAAATTTCGCGAAGTGACCTCCTGTTACGACTATGTGACGATTGGTGTAGTCATCAAAATCTGAGTTTGACCTTTTATTTCCCAAGATAAAGGCTAGGTATGGGCTAAAATATCTTATTAGTTATAAACGAACAGAACTCCGTTTATCGTTTTTTGTATTAGCGTAATCTGTTTTATTTTGAAAATGGTCAAAAATTTAAATATTCGGAATTTGTTCTAGTATATCCCTTTATTGCCCTCTCCCAAAGATTTGGTCCCTCAAAAAACACGGGGGGTGAGAAAACGACGCGTCATTTAAAAACGAGTCATCCGATTAAGTCTTAGATAGCTCAAAACTGTGCACAAATATCTAGTGAATAATACAAAATAAAAATTGGTCCGAATCAGACCATTGGTTCTATTTGTTTCTCAGACCTTTGTTTCTATTTTTTAACAAAAACTAATAATTAAACAATTTCAGTAATCTTAAAAAAATTATAAAAACATTGGTCCTATTAAAAACAGTTTCAAATGTTTATATTATTTAGATAATTCTGCTCAATTTGAGCTATCTAAGAACTCAATCGGATGACTCATTTTGAAATTAAGCGTCGTTTTCTCACCCCCCCCCCGTGTTTTTGAGGGACCAAATCTTTGGGAGAGGGCAATAAAGAGATATCTTGAAAATTAGTAAATATTACGCTATAAAATTTTCAAATGAGTTAAAATATGAATTCCGAAGATACTAAATTTAAAGAGATTGTGACCTAACATTTGAGAAATTTTTATTTTCTTACTACTAGTATGTATAAACAAGTTAGGACTCCTAACTTAGGAGCGCTTCAAAAAGTTGTTCTAGCCGATACTTAACTACTCCTTAGCTTAATAATTTTAACTCGACTTTTTGAGCTGAGTTGACCAACCGAATAAAATATAGCTGTGTACAAATTGTCTATTATAGAAATGTTCAATAAAAAAATGCAAAACTGTGTTTTTTTAATTTACTGTAGTCAATTTTTGATTCAAACATGCAAATTTACGAAATTAAGGACTGACCGCCTTAGGTCTGGCCGCCAAGGGTTGTTGCCTAACTGTACTCTTTCGTCTTTCATTTACAATACTGAGCATTTCTAACTGTAACATTCTCATCGGAAATTAAAAAAAAACTTGGCACGAAAATAAGGAGATAATTATGGATGTCATAATTAATGATCTATCTGAACTTCAACATCCTACATTTTTATAGCTGGCAGCTATTCGCTAGCATAAATGATGCCGCATCATTTAAATTAACTCAATTCTTCTATCATGATAAAAGAGAAATTTAAGACTTTTTCTTGATTTTTTTGTAAATTTCTAAAAATATAATATCTAATTTATAGTATTTCAAAGTTAGCCAAAAAGTATCAAATAAGATCTTTGTACTCAATGTCGAAATTGTGGATTTGAATGCTACGAGTCGTAGCCGACGACTCGCCGAGATCTAACTTTTCAACAAGTTTTTAACTTTTTTAATACGACTTTTATTTGGACTATAAAAGTGTACCAGAATTTCTCCGTGCGAGCACTTTTAATATTTTAAGAATAAATGAGCATGATACAATTGAAAAAAAATTGGTTTACCTACAGCCTGAGTTTTCTCGTTTATCCTTTACTCGTATCATACGAGTCGTACGTATTTTGAAAAAGTAGATTTTTCTGACTTTTCATACGGTAGTAGTTCTCTGAAAACCCTCGTAATTATGAGATGAAAGAAGTGGCACATTCACGTTCAAAATTTTTACGGTTTATGATGAAAATTTTATAACTCAAAATAATGTTTTCGTCTTTCATAGATGATTTTTAAAAGATAATTTTTGAAAAACTTACCACATGCCATGATGTTTAAAATCACCGCCAAAAACGAGCAAAAAAATCCTGCCAGCTGTAAAGTTCCATTGACTCCCATACTCTCTATTTAAAACGACCTCAGTGGTATAAAATATATTTTATCGGTAAAATTGGCTTGAAAATAAGCTTAGTTTGGTGCGTTCGTGATTATTTTCAACGAGAGCTTCGGCAAGTGAAGAGTATCTTCAAATTGCCGTTGCCACTGGGAGGCTACGCAACAATTTGTAGACTAGATAAAAAAACTTTATTTTAAAACGAACAATAGGCGAAAAATTGAGGTATTCTCCTCCACAATAAGGCACTTTATTATTATTACGTGTTTGAAATTTAATATTTTGAGTTCTTTCAACCGCTTCTTCATAATAAGAATAAGCATGATTAAGGAAAACTGAGCTAAATTACTGATTGTTTTAGTCGGATCGTATTTTCCCACTAAATAAGGGATTAGACCCGATCAAAGATCGCCGACATTTTGGGCTGTCAAATTGACAGTGTCAATCCATTACCCGAATCTCATAAGTGGGGAACAAAGGTTGTGATTTAGTAATTTGTCAGCAAATCAATTATAAATTTGACATTAATTTTTGAATTGTCAGTTTTGAAATTTATACCCTATGGCTACGAATATACGTATATACGATTCGTGACTCACGATGGACATACTTACCTTTTTAGAATTATCAGAAGATTTAGTTATTTCAAATAACTCATTTGGTGAAGAAAATTATTCTTGAAATTATCGATTTCTAATAAAAATAAAAGAAAAAATTCGATTTGTTACAGTTGCTTGTGAGAAGAAATTTATGCTACAAAAAACGAAAAAATAATTTGTCTAATTTTACACTTGAGAGTCCTAGGGTGTCCATAGACAGTCCAAAAATAAAATTTTAAGAATAGCATGTGACGATTTGAAATAAGGAATTTCAAAAATTAAAAATTGGTTTTCAATGTGTTCAAGCTATCTTGTAGAGAATTTTTTTCTGGTCATTTTAAGACTCAGGATTTTTTTTCAAAAAAAATCGATTTTAAGGTCAATTTTTCGTGATTTTACAGGTAGTATGTGATCCATTCTAGCGAAGCCGTATGAAGTGCTAGAGGCTGATTTTTTGGCCAGTGAAAATTAAGCGTTTTTCCGGTTACCCGTTTTTTTGATTGAGGGTCGGCGACCAAATTTGACCTCTAATGACTGGTCAAAGTTCAGGGTCAATCTCAAGTTCATCGTATAGACTTGTAAGTACCCCCAAAAAATCGGAAGGATCGACTTTCTGGTGAACGTATTAGCAACTTGGTCAATAATGTACTGAAAGGTCGCCTAGAGGAGCAAAAAACTGGTCAAAGCTGTGTTCCCTACAAAATTCCCTACAAGATAGCTTGAACACATTAAAACCGATTTTTTATTTTTGAAATTCCTTATTTCAAATTGTCTGTCTCATATCAAAAATACTATTTTTTAAATTTTAAGGTCTGATTCTGATCGGTTAAAATTGAAATTAATCAAAATCGCTCATTTCCGCAATTAAATAGTTTATTTTTGGGTTTGACCAATGACAGCACCGGATATAACGACCACTCTGACGATTTGAAATAAGGAAGTTGACCCTCCCGGAGAGCCAGCGACCCCGGAGAGCCAGAGCGCTAATTTTTTTGTCAAGTGAAAACTAAGCGTTTTTAAGGAAACCATTTTGAAGGATAAGGGTCGACGACCATGTAGTCGACCTTAAATAAGCGGTCAAAGTTCAAGGTCAATTTCAATCGTAGAGACTAGAAAGTACCCTCAAAACAACCGAGAGGGTCAACTTTCTGATGAACGTATTAGCAACTATGGGTCAAACACGTACTGAAAGGTCGCTAGAGCGCAAAAACTGGTCCAATTTTTGAGATTTCACAGGGGGTGCTGACGCCAGTTTTTGCGCTCTAGCGATCTTTCAGTACGTAATTGACCCATAGTTGCTAATACGTTCATCAGAAAGTTGACCCTTCCGGTTCTGAAGGTTCTTTTAAGGTACTTTCAAGTCTCTACGATGAACTTGAAATTTACCTTGAACTTTGACCAATTTAAGGTCGACCACATGGTCGCCGACCCTAATCCTTAAAAATTGTTTCCTAAAAAACGCTTAATTTTTACTTGTCAAAAAAAATAGCGCTCTAGCTCTCTATACGGGGCCCCGCGGGGTCGCTAGACCTGGGTTTTGCACCCCTTGTAAAATCTCGAAAATTTGACCTCTCGAAAATCTGACCTCTCAAAAATTTGGAAAAAATTTTATAAACGAAAAAAATTCTAGGTCTTAAAATGACCAGAAAAAATTCTCTACAAGATAGCTTAAAAACATTGATACTCATTTTTGAGTTTTGAAATTCCTTATTTCAAATCGTATCTAGGCCCTAGAGATCCCAATCTTTGATATTTAAATATATGGCTGAAAAGAAGAAAAAGCGGCCTCATGAGTGGCTAGAAGGGGTCTTAGGAGTGTTAGGATTGGCTCCTTCAACCCACATCTCTTAGATTAAGCAAAAGGTCATAAAGGGATATGTTTATTATCAAGTTTTGCCTTGTTTCATTTCAAAACGGAAAACATGAAAAATGGTCAAAATTTTTCTGTATTCGAATAAATTCTGCAGAAAAATAATTGAGAGTTTTAAAAATATTCTAAAAAATTGAATCTACCCATTTGAATCATTTTTTTTTCTTTTTATGAGAAAAGATACGATCATAGACTTTTCTTATGATTTTTGTGAATATTTGACCTAAAAAATTAAATTTTTAAAAATGAAAACTTGAAAAT
This sequence comes from Oikopleura vanhoeffeni, assembly GCA_004367855.1. Taxonomy (NCBI): domain Eukaryota; kingdom Metazoa; phylum Chordata; class Appendicularia; order Copelata; family Oikopleuridae; genus Oikopleura; species Oikopleura vanhoeffeni. Next base: position 39,556 of record SCLH01063450.1, read on the forward strand.
AAATCAGCTTTGCTCATTTTTTTTCGATAATTCTAGAACTTTATTCAAAAGATTTGAACAAAATATTGGTTTTTACTGGTCTATATTTACTGGTTAATATTGGTCTAAAATCTAAATTAGCTCCAAAATTGCATAAGCTAAAGGTTTTCTTTGCATGAAAAATGATGATATTTCAGGACTTCAAAAGTTTTTTCCTATGTACTTTCCCATAAATACGAACAACGTGCACCGTAAAAATATTTTCGTTTTTAACATTTCTTTGTCCGATTTTGTTTCGATTATTCTCCATCATAAAGTCATTGTTGTAAGACCAAAATTAAATACAATCGTAATTATGTTTGATTTTGGTCTTTCTTGAGCTGGTAATTTTTTCAATACAAAAGTTTACCCAGTAAATTAGGAAATCAAGTTAACGTTTGTTAAAGATTTTGTTAACATCAAATTTATCAAAATCATTGTTACGAAATGAATAGTAAACTCCCTAGAAAAACTCACTTGAGTGAAGAACTTGTGACTCAGAAATTCGTTAGTCGCCTTTAACCCTTTGAATCATAGAGCCGATATATCGGCTCAAGCCTACCTAAAACCTTCTAAAAAGGGCAAAAAAAAATATCACAGAATTGTTTCTTCCGAATACATTATAAAGAATTTTGCGGTGATTCCGAAAAAAATACTCATTTTTTTTGGATATTTGGTTCGAATATTACGGGGAGTTGATTTTTTAAGATTTTTCGCCGAAGTTTTACTTCCGGAAAAATTAATCCGAAACTAGACATCAAATACAAGTGTGAGGTAAGCCAGTTTTTAGGAAAGTGTTTTGTGCATACAAAACACTTAACAATAAAATTTGTTCGTATCTTGGGACAGATATTTTTTTTTTGGAAGTGAAATTTCAAACATTTCAATTTAAGTATTCCATGAAAAAAATTATTTATTATAAAAATGAATTAACTCAGTCAAAAATTGTCCACACTGTCATTTGATTACTATAAAAAAATTAAAAATAATGATACACTGTCGATTTGACTTACTATTAAAAAATTAAAAATAATGATTAAAAAGTGTATTAAGCTGCTTTTATTTGGAAAATTACCATTTTACATAGAAATTTCTTTGATTTTTTCATCATTTTTTTTAACTTTGTTAAAAATAACTTTTGATTGATGATAATAGATCAATCGGATTAAAGTGTGACGTAGGGCAGATACTTGTGCGTTAGGACGCATAAAAATAAAATTTGTGAAGACTACGAGAGCACGTATACGTGATATGCTACACCTTGGTTTTCCAACTTTCTAGACCGTAAAATCAAAATTCTAGAATTTGAAATAATTGATCGAAAAATATAACTTTTTAGCTTCTTATTGCAAAAGTAGTTGGAAGCTTCAACTACCTTGAGCTTTCTGTAAACAAACGTCCAAAGTAGAGCCGATATATTGGCTCTGGTGCCTTGGCGGAACTTTTTTTTCTGTGATTCCAGGGGTTAACCAAAAAAGTTTCAATCAATATAGTTTTTTCGGCTTTTTAATCACAGCAGGACACCTCAAATCACCTGACACCACCATAAAAGACTGTCACACTTAGAGCTGTTGAGTTAAAATTGCATTTTTCGTAGATTTTCAAATTGGAAAAAAGCTCTCTAATCGTGACCAAATTGCGCTTTATAATTGAGAACTTTTTTTCAAAACAAGTGCGTCTCAATAAGAAGGTAGTTGGTAAAGGATTTTTTAAGATTTTGGTCGTTCCTTAAAATTAGTTCCTGGTTATGTCACATACTAATTAAGGGCCTCTTTAGGCCAATTTAGGCCTTTTCATAACACCAGAATGGCAAAAAAATCTTCAGGTGGCCCCGTAATAGATACTGTATCTAAGATACACCACACTCAAACAAAATGCCAAATGTCACAAAACAACTCGTTATACGTTACTCAAACGTCCTGACACTTCTCGATGTTTTTCATGAGAATCTTTTATCGAAATAAAACTGTGATTTACAAATAAAAAAGCTTTATTAACAAAACCCCCTTAAGGGGATTGTGGGTGCAGTAGTTATTTTCGACCACGGTCTCAAATTAGGTATTATTTTTCTTTCCAACCATCCAGCACACGAGAAATTGATTGCAAGCAAAAAAAAGTTCATTACTATCGAATAACTAGTTCTAGAATATCGGATTTGCTTGCAAAAATGATTTATTTATTTAAAATTCTAGACATAGGATAGTCTCAAATCACGAAGAATAATAATCACAGCAAAAAGTTACACTAAATGAAAGTATTTCAATATTAAAATTGTTAAGATTTTTGCATCTTTTTTAATATTTCAATTTTTAGCCTAATCAATGTAATAATGGCGCGCAGTGAATCTGGATAAAATAGTGATTGCGAGAAATCTGACAAAAATTATGTAAATTTTGTTAGTCTATAATTTTACTAAGATGATCGAGAATGATTTACGAAAAAGAGAAAAGAAATCGCATGTACCGTTCGTGCGTTAAACTTTTTCTTGTAAAATAATATAAATTTTGCCTATATTTAATATTGCTATTTTAACATTGCTATTTTAACTATAGCAATGAATTTCAAAAAAAAAATTCCCGGCAAATTAAGATGAATTAAAATTTTTTTATTAGTCTATATATATTGTAGAGAATTTTAAACTTTGTTAAACTTCAATCGAGAGAAATACCAGCAATAAGGTTTTCTGAATTTAACGGCTCATGTTAAAATATTTTCTAGATATTTATCACTTTTATCTATTTCAAGGTAACGAACTGCAATGTGCAATTGAAAACATAGATGTCCACTTAATTCTCACAGGGGATTGTGGGTGCTTCCAGCAATGTGCTGGGGAGTAAATAAATAAATAATTTTTGCAAGGCAAATCCGATGTTCTAAACTAGTATTCGATAGTAATACACTTTTTTTTTGCTTGCAATCAATTTCTCGTGTGCTGGATAGTCGGATCAAGAAAAATAATACCGAATTGAGACCGTGGTCGAAATAACTACTGCACCACAAATCCCCTTGAGGGAGTGGGCGTCGAAAATTGGGCTATTTTTTTACACATGTTACGAGTGAAGTTTCTTGAGAAAAACCAGGCCTTCAGAAATAATTAATTGTTTTTTTCCAAATACGTAGTACAACTCTTAAGGAAGTTGCCAGTATTATTCAGAGCATCTGATACTTCAACCTACGCATAAAAAATTGTTTTTAGTGGGCGGTCCCTAAAAACTACTAAAAAGCCTACTCCTCATCATTTCTCATCATTTTTTCTTGTATTTGCTCATTTAAACTCCAAAATATAGCGCATCTCCGAGCGGTAGAAAATTTTAAACTTGTTGCCCCTAGGCTCACAACAACAGCGTATTTGGGAGCCTCACGCAAAGCTACAGTAGGCTGCCCTACTCCACTTGAAAATATATAGAAAATTTTCAATTTGTACATGCAAGTTCACCGCAAAGCCTGGATTATGGCCGAACGGATGCCTTTTTCCAATTTCCTCTTCCAAAGTCTCAGGAACGACTTGTGAATTTCTAGTTTTGGTGAAAGATTCTGAACTATGAAATTTAGCATTATAAGCAAGAACTTTAAGAGTTATTTTTGACCGTGTAGACTCTGAGGCCTACTACATACGCACTTTAAACCCAGATCTTAATTGTCAGAAAAAACACAAGCGCGTTGCTATATTCTAAACGGGATAAAAAATTTTTTTGAAATTTAAATCCCAAAATTTAGACTTTCATATTTCGCCTGTTTTTCTAGTACACTGTATTCTCAAACTTGAAACTTATTTGTGCCTTTTAGATTTCTCTAGAATTGATCAAGTTCAGACACTTTGCGAGTTTTATTCACTGTATTTTTAAACAACTTGATAATGCAATAAAGCGAAAACGTCGTAAAGATATTTTAAATTAAATTTTCTAAAACCTACTTTTTTTGAAAAAAAATTCAGAAAAAATCCTGGAGTTAGAAAACTCAGAGACAAATTCTCTACAAAATAGGGTAATCAAAAATAATTATCTGAGAAATCCCAATTATCGTCACCTTTAATTTAACCTTTAAATTCCGACCTCCGAAAAACCGACTTTTCCTGAAAAATCTAAAAACCAAAAAAAATCTTAAAAATGAAAAACTTGGCAGAAAATTCTCAACAAAATAAGTTTATCAAAAAAAAATATACGTGAAGCTGAGATATCGACGCCCACTCCCTTAAAGGGGGTAGCAGCGATGTGGCAGATTGGTACATTTTTCAGAGTGATTTTGAAAGAAAAAAATGTGAAAATTTTTTTTTAATTTTTTATATTCAATAAAAGTGTTCATTCTTGCAACGTTTATATTAATTTCTACATACTTAAGTATCTGTAAAAATATCAAAAAACCACTTTTCATTACAAACTCCATTTCCAACTTGACCCGATGGTGGGGATTTTTTTAAAGGCCGATATTTTAAACTTCAGACATTTTCGGGTGTAATGCACTAATTAGTGGGAGAATCATTATCCACATGAAAAAATTTCTTCGATATGAAAGTTTTTTTCCATGAAAAATAGAGAAAAAACAGCTTTTAACCCGTGGAGCACAGAAAAAAAGTTCCGCCAAGGCACCGACACCTATATATAGGTGACTGTTCAACCGCGCTATTACAGAAAGCCCAAGGTAGTTAGAGTTTCATTTTTTTTGCATAAGGAAAGTTCAACGATATATTTTTGCATCCGATATTTGATATTCGTAGAATTTTGATTTTTAGTTCTAGAAAATTTACTGATAAGAAGGCAAGGTACAGCATATCAGGTGAACAAGCTCACATGTGTGTTCACAAATTATTTTGGTATTGGGAAATGGATGCACAATGATCTGACCTATGTCTCGTTTTTTCTGAATTTGATTTATATATAATCAATCAAAAATTATTTTAAATAGGTTTAAAATTTGATGAAAAAAATCATATTTTTCATAAAAAATGGTTATTTCCTTATAAAAGCAGATTATACACTTCTGATATTAATTTTGGTCGATATACTAATCAAAGTGACTCTGTGGACATAATTTAATTGCTCGAATTAATTTTTTAATAATTAAAATATTTCGTGAAATACTTAAAATTGAAAATTTTGAAATATCACTTTTGAAAAAAATATCTGTTCCTGCTGCAGTCCAACATTAATCTTTGTTTTGAGTGGTCAACTCAGGACAAACACTTTCCTAAAAACTGGCTATTTTCAAATTTTAATGACGCAATAGGTCGCATTTAATTTTTTTAGAGGAAAAGATTGGTAAAAAAATTCAAAAATCAACCCTCCGTAAAATTTGAACAAAAATTTCCAAAAAAAAAAATAAGTCACTTTTGAAATCCTTGCAAAATCTTAAATGTATTCGAAGGAGCAATTCTACGATGGTTTTTTGGCATATTTTAGATGATTTTAATATGCAGTCACCTATATATAGGTCGGTGTTGTGCCACACGGTTAAAGAAAAAAATGACCTTCAAATTGAGTTTAAATATGAAAAATGTCCTGATTTTAAAAGTAAGTAGCTATTACACCCGCAATTTTAAATAGATTTTTTGAAAAATAAATTTTTCATTAATTGCGTGCCAAATGGCACAAACCGGTGTCACAAGCAAGTGTGTAAATTTCATCAGTAGTTCAGAAACGATATTCGATTGACCTTCCATCGGTTGAAATAGGAAATCAAATAGAAATAGATACCAGACAATAACACAACTGATTCGGCATGATTTTTCAAGGAGAATTTAAAAAAGCATTAATAAAAAAAATTTTGGACTTGATCTGCTAAAAATTTTCGTAATATTTCTAAAAAAAGTCGACAAAAAATGACAAATGAACATGTTATGAATTTTAAACAGCATTCAGAAAATATGTAACATGCATGAAAAAAGTTAAGTGGCTATTTTTTTCGTTTTTATTCACAGCATTTTAGAAAAAAAACAGAAAAATTTTGGGTGAAAAATGCTTGAAATTTTAAAATATTTTGAATTTTTTTGAAAAATTTCACGAATTCACAAAATAAAAGTTCGAAACTCAAATCTTTCTAAAATAGATAAAAATGATTTTAATGAGCTGATACACATTTTATTCTTGTTCAGCTAACGATAACAAGACAAAAAAATAAACCAACTAATATTTTCGT
>SCLH01063450.1:45726-65217 GCA_004367855.1 Oikopleura vanhoeffeni
TTTTTAAAACTCAAATATATTTTGTGAGTATTAATGGACATCTTGTTTTTCAATTGCCACATTGTAGTTCGTAACCTTGAAATGTATAAAAAGTGGATAATTTCTAAAAATATTTTAACATGAGCTGTTAATGCATAAAACCTAATTGCTGCTTTTACTCTCCATTGATTTATTTCGTTTATATCCACGATCCAAAAATCACATAATGCCGATATTATTGTGTCAGAAAAAAAATTCCCCACAATCGCAACAGAAAATATTTATAGAATTCATCTTAATTCGCCGAAATTTATTATTTAAAATCTTTGCTACAGTTAAATATAGGCAAAATGGTAAATGTTTTTAGAAAAACGGACTATTTTCTCACGAACGCTAACATTGCGATTTTTTTTCTTATTTCAAATATCTTCGTGAATCTCTAAGCAAATATCCAACAGAAAAAAATTTTAATAATTTTTGTCAGATTTCTCGCAATCGCTATTTATGCAGATCTACTGCGCGCCATTCATTAAATTGATTAGGCTAAAATTGAAATATTGAAAAAGGGGCAAAAATTGTAACAATTATAATATTGAAATACTTTCATTTAGTGTAATTTTTTTGATGTGACTATTATTTTTTGTAATTCGAGACTATCCTATATGCTGGAATTGTAAATAAATAAATAATTTTTGCAAGCAAATCCGATGTTCTAGAACTAGTTATTCGATAGTAATACACCTTTTTTTGCTTGCAATCAATTTCTCGTGTGCTGGATAGTCGGATACAAGAAAAATAATACCGAATTTGAGACCGTGGTCGAAATAACTACTGCACCCACAATCCCCTTGAGGGAGTGGGCGTCGAAAATTGGGCTATTTTTTACACATTACGAGTGAAGTTTCTGAGAAAACCAGGCTTCAGAAATAATTAATTGTTTTTTCCAAATACGTAGTACAACTCTTAAGGAAGTTGCCAGTATTATTCAGAGCATCTGATACTTCAACCTACGCATAAAAAATGTTTTTAGTGGGGCGTCCCTAAAAACTACAAAAAGCCTACTCCTCATTCATTTCTCATCATTTTTCTTGTTATTTGCTATTTTAACTTCCAAATATATGCGCATCTCCGAGCGGTAGAAAATTTTAAACTTGTTGCCCCTAGTGCTCAACAACAGCGTATTTGGAGCCTCACGCAAAAGCCCTACAGTAGGGCTGCCTACTCCCTTGAAAATATATAGAAAAATTTTCAATTTGTACATCAATTTCACCGCAAAGCCTGGATTATGGTCCGAACGGTAGCCTTTTTCCAATTTCCTCTTCCAAAGTCTCAGGAACGACTTGTGAATTTCTAGTTTTGGTTGAAAATTCTGAACTATAAATTTTCTAAAACCTTACTTTTTTTGAAAAAATTCAGAAAAAAATTTCCTGGGAGTTAAGAAAACTCAGAAGACAAATTCTCTACAAAATAGGGGTAATCAAAATAATTTCTGGGAAATCCCAATTATCGTCACCCTTAATTTAAGGGGGTAGTGTCGTTAATCTGGTACCTTTTCAATCACGCCTCAGAAACAAATCTAGGGCAGTTGGAAAAAATTCTGAGGATTTACTCGTTTGTAGATCTAGCCTTCGGGTCTAACGATAACACATCTCAAAGTCAACCTTTACAGCACACCACCAGGTAGTGAGGTCTTTCTAAAAGCACTAAACGGTTTTTTAAATCTTCTTCTTTTAGACCCCCACATACAAAGCGTCTCAAATCTACACAAAGTAGCGAATATAATGAGAGCAAAAAGTGGATGAGAAGGAATTTTTCGATTTTTGACTTTTTTTCTGCTAGAATTTCACTTTGAACGCCGATTTTTTGCCAGTTTTTCGACTTTCAAACTCTATCTTCTTTTTAGACGAATGTTTGAATGAAGCCATTTTTGCACTAAGGTAGATAAATATAATGCCGGTTTAAAAGTGATTGGAGAAGGAATTTTTAATATAAAATTCTAGAATTTCTAGAAAATTGAATGAAAGGTGAACCGGAAATGAAAAGTTCTTAAAAAAATAGTTCGTCTGATCGGAACAAAAGTACCACCAAATGAAGCTGAGATTTCACTGTATCAAAAAAGTTGGGGCTTACAGCTAATCAAAAATTTTTTTAACTAATCAAATCCGTCAATTCGATAATTAGGTTTAACATTTTGGCTTAAAAATAATTGAAAATTCTAGAATTCGATTTAGACATTTTCCGATTAATTTTAACTGTCATGCATCGTTTTCGGTGAGTCATATCCACCAATAAAAAATGTTCATATCATGCGTGGAATACGTTTTCTGCGTGTTAAGCAAAAAAATATTCGAATTGAAAATTCTAGATTTTTTGTTCTAGTTCTTTTGAAAAAAATAATTGCCACCATGAGATTCCTTAGGTCAAACTTTGTCTAACCGATATTTAATTTATCATAAATTCAATTTCTATAAGTCTTCAAAAAATTACGACACCTACCCCCTTAACTTTTAATTCCGACCTCCGAAAAACCGACTTTTTCCTTGAAAAATCTTAAAAACCAAAAAAATCTTAAAAGTGAAAAAACTTGGCAGAAAATTCTTCAACAAAATAGGTTTATTCAAAAAAAATTATACGTGAAGCTGAGATATCGACGCCCCACTCCCTTAAGGGCGGTAGCAGCGATGTGGCAGATTGGTACATTTTTTCAGAGTTGATTTTTGAAAGAAAAAAATTTTTTATTTTTATTTTTTATATTCAATAAAAGTGTTCATTCTTTGCAAAACGTTTATATATTTTAATTCTTTCAACTACTTAAAGTATCTTGTAAAAAATTATTTCAAAAACCACTTTCATTACAAACTCCATTTCCAACTTGACCCGATGTGGGATTTTTTTTAAGGCGATTATTTATAACTTCAGACATTTTCGGGTTGTAATGCACAATTAGTGGGAGATCATTATCCACATGAAAAAATTTCTTCGATATTCCTATTACGAGGAAGGTAGATCAAATTGCCTAGGTAAAAATACAACCAATTTGTTGTGTTCAATCAGGGATTTGATTGGTTGGTTGGCCCGGTCTCCACTCTCTGTTGTATTTGGTTTGTATTTTTTACCTTTGTAATTTTTACCTTTGTAATTGGTTTGTATTTTTACCTAGCATTTTTGATCCTACCTTCTTCGTAATAGGATATGAAAGTTTTTTTTCCCATGAAGAAAATAGGAGAAAAAACAGCTTTTAAAGGAAAAAGAATTGACCTTCAAACTTGAGGTTTAAATTGAATAAGTCAACGTCTGATTTTTAAAAAATAGCCTATTACCCCCGCAATTTTAATAGATTTTTTGAAAAAATAAAATTTTTCATTAAATTGCGTGCCAATGCACAAACCGGTGTCACAAGCGCAAAGTGTTTGCTAAATTTCATCAGTTGCTTATAAAACAAAACTGATTTTTAGGTTTTTTTCACAAATTTTATTTACAAGAAAATAAATAATTATAAAACAGATGCGCGAGTCATTTTTCTGGAAAGGGTCTTGTTGACAAAAATCTCGCAAAATTCTTAGAATTTTGACTTGATTTTGAAGACTCTTTCCACAAAAATTGATGTTCCATTATTTACCAGTATGTCAATCAAATTTGTTGGATCGTGGGTGGGTTAAAAAAATTAAAGCTTTTTAAAAAAGAAAAAATTGGTTTGAAAATATTGTACATAAATTTTATTTCTAATGTTTTTTTAGAAAAAATGTTTCTTAGGTTTTGATTTTTGGGTTTTTCGAATTTTTTGAAGAAAAAAATGAACGATGTACGGTTTTTTTAAATTTTATTTGTCAAATTCGGCTTTCTTTAAAATGAAAGCTTAAGTTGAACTGACAACCACAAAATCTAAATAACGTTTACACGTTTGTGAAATCCGTAATCATCAGGTTTTGTCATGTTAGTGCCATCTTAGTTTCTAACGAAATATAAATTAATTCGTTTAAAACTAGATTTCACTTACCTTGCTTATAAAAACAAAACTGAATTTTTAGGTTTTTATCACAAATTTTATTTACAAGAAAATAAAATAATTATAAACAGATGCGCGAAGTCATTTTTCTTGGAAAGGGTCTTTGTGACAAAAAAATCTCGCAAAATTCTTAGAATTTTGCTTGATTTTGAAAGACCCTTTCCAAAATGATGACTCATTATTTATAGCATTTGCCTTCGCATCTGTTTTTGTTCGTGAATAGGGACTAAAAATATTGAATCAAATTAGAATTTGAGATAATTTTTAGACTTTGAAAGGTCAATTATAAAATGTTTTATAATAAAATTTTTATAAGTTTTGACTTTTTATAATTTTGTATTTTCCTGATGATGAAAAATGTGCGAACTTTTTTTTGGGAAGAAGGTAAGATAAAGAAGAAAAATATTTACAGGTAAACTTTCAAAAAAATTACTCGGTTTTTTGTTAAAATTTTTCTAGTTGGACTGACTAAGTTTTTTATTTTCAATATCAATAGATTCCTATATCGGAATCTCTCTCTTCCAATGATTCTTTTTGAATTATTCGGTCTTAATTTTATTGGACCCGGCCTTGTTCGGCATTATAAAAATCATATGCCATACAGTGATAAAAATATTCATTTAAAATTTCATTAGGAAGTTTTTAAAAAGTCGGATTTTTGTGTGTTATACACCCTTAGAGACATAATGGTTGAACATTGTGTCTGAATGCCAAGCCGGGCACTTTTTTTATTAAATTAGTGTGTATATCTAGGGCACGGAAAGGAGGAGTAATCGCCTGTTTCGCCTTACTAGTGTAAGGTGTGCCCCTAAAAAAACTAAGTTCATTATCTGGAATTAAACTTGTTTAATAATTTTCATTAGTCTATGCTCGTAATTTTGAAAATTTACTATTTGAAAGATTGGGGTAAACGATGGGAATTCCATGTTAAAACTTTTCCTTCGGCGTAATTTCTTTTTGTTTTTGTCAAACAAAAACTTAGAGGCAATACCTGTTACAGTTCCTTTTAAAGCTCTTTTTTTCTTTTATTCCTATGATAAAAGATGGAAAAATCTAGATAAAATTTTATCTGTTTTATGAGCCTTAATACGGACGGTAACAGATTATTACTTCTACTTTTTTTCCATTTTATTTGAATACTTGTTCTCTTTTTAGATTCAATAAATAATCGGAGATTTATTTGATACAACTCATTTAGCTCTTGTAAAGCTAATGAGTTGTATCCAGAGTAAAACAAGCTTCTTCTTTCTTTGTTAGGAAAGTAAGTTAATTACCGTTGCAAAGTTTTTTAAACATGGGATCAGATTGATGATCTTAATTTTTGAAATTGGTTTCGAAAATGGTTTGAAAAACTATTATGATGAATCACTTTTTCCTCAGTTTTAATAAGCTATCTGGAGGATTAATTTGTCCTCTCAAAATTTGTCTATTTTATTTATAAAAAATGCTATGTAGTTGATCAATTCCCAATATCTTCCGTTTTTTAGATTTTTTGACTTTTAAAAATTTTTAAAAATGAAAAAAAATGCTTCTGTTTAAACCGTATTTCTTTCTAGAATTTTTCCCTGAATTATCTTTTTGGTTTTAATCCACAAATAAAATCCATTTTGGATATTATTCCAATTGGAATTTTATTATTCGATATCAGGAAATTACCTGGTAATTATTACATTTAACCGGTATTTATCATTTCCTAAATCTTAATATCTCGGAAAATAAAGGGTCTGATTGTAAATCTAATTTTGGCTGATTAAAATATTCCCTTGAGGGGAAAAAGTTGATTCATTTATGGACTTGGGGATTAGACTGGCTCTGATTGGCTGTCTATTTCTTTTCGAAAATGTCGGTTTCGGAGAATTCGGGTTGGTCATATTTGGCGTTTTTTGGAATTAAAATCGGAAGCAAGTCGGAGGAGCCTTTTTTCGTTTCTTTGGCTTTTTGTTTCCATTTTTTGTGAAGAAATGGTTTTGCCGAATTTTATATCCAAGCGTATCTGCTCTTCGACTCTGGTTTTAACTCGTTTTCGCTAACTGCTGCTGAGTTTGGCTTTTGTTATATTGGCTGTTTATATTGGCTTGCAATATTTTTGCGGAAGTCGAATTTCGATGATTTTGATTTTCGAGTTGGTTTATTCTCCATTTTTCCTTGGCGAATCTTTTTATTAATGATATTTTTTAAAAGATTTAAATTTGTTTTTAAATTAATTTAGATTCTTTCAAAATTTTAAACTCCCGAATGTAGATTTCTTTTATTTTGTGATAGCAACATGTTTGCTCATCGGGGTCCATTGTACTATGTTATCGATATTTGATTTGGAATTTTTCTCCACGATTTTAATTTTTGATGTTATTTTGTTAACTTCTTTTCGACGTTTTGAACATTTCATCGACCTGCATGAATAAATTTTTTTGTATTTAGAGAAATGCTTTGTATTTTCATCTATTGAAGATACAAGGTTTTGTCCAACCTTTGCATTGAAAATTCGCCAAATGTTCTTTCTACAATTTCGTCAATTTGGGAAGTATCAATTTCTTCCGATGGAATTTTTTCTAAAAAAATTAAAGTTAGTTTTTATAACGAATTCATATTTATTTTTTTGAACCTTTTTGAAGTAATTATAAATTTTTCGAATTTTTTACTTTCAATCCATTTTCGGTATTTCTTTTATAATTTTTAAGTGTTCTTCACTGTGCAAAATTTGACTTTGATAATCTTTTTTTGTGAACTTGGTTTTTGTGGAATTTATTGATGAAGTTTTTCGTTTTTTGTGGAGGTTTCTTCCTCGTCTGAGATGACATAGTCACCCTAATTGTCCATTTCTTAAAAATTTTTGAAACTTAAAACTTTTAAAGTATTTATTTACAGAAAAAATATGTTATAAAAGATTTGGTATTAATACTAATATATTTACAATTTTTTAAATTCTTTTTTTGAAAGATTAAGTTTTTACATTATTTTGTTAAAAGATTTCTTTGTTTTTGAAAAAAAAAATAAAAATATAAAAAATATTATACATATTTATAAAACAAATTATACAAAACCACAGTGAACGCTAATTAAAATCAGATGGTTCGTTTGATTCCGCCAGACCCGTAGTAAAACTTTTTATTTTTTTTTCTCGAATTTCATTTAATGTGTTTATGGAGCTGATTGCTGGAATTTGAAATTGGTCCATAACCTAAATCTTGAAGCACTTTTGTGTTCGTAATTATAGTGGTTTTTTACACAGTATCGCCAGACCAAAAGTTTTTAATCTCTATGTATTCTTTTGCCTTCTTTGGTTAATATCCACAAATAAATTCAAAGGGTTTTGTTGAAACTAAAAACTTTATTAAAATAAATAATTTGTCAAAATTTTTAAAAAATATGTTGAAAATTTTAATCACCTCTTTGGGTTTTTTTTCCATGTTTTTTTATCTGTCTTTTTAAGGTTTTTCCAACTTTATGACTACTTTTTGGAAAGGTGGTTTATGACCTGGATTATGTTGACCTGGATTTATGTTGACCAGGCCGTTTTTGCTTGGTTTAAGGCGTTTATGCAAATTCTACGGATTTTTCTGGGGGCCATATGTGAAAAGTCAATCCCTAGCTTCATTCGTCTTGGGGCTAATTTATTTTCGATTATTTTTTTACTCTATATTGTCACATTTTGAATCGGTTAAATCAAGAATGTTTCTCATCATACCCCCTTATTTGCCCGCCAAGCTAATATTTTTTTATCAATTTATTTTTAGTTCTGGAAAAGGTTTTAAGTATTTAAACAATAATTTAGATAATCTAAGACTGTTGATGAAAAATCAAACCATTTTCATCACTATTACTTTGTAAAATAATTGTTTGACCTATGGGGAAAGGTATGAAGCCTTAGACTTTAAAAGTTTATTTCCCAATTTTTTAAATTCGGAATTGGGAGTATATTTTGTTGGCCCACTCTTTGAGTTAGAACCAAATTCCTCCCATCATTTTCATTTCAATTCTAGGTTCATTTTTTAAACGTCAAATTTAGAATTCTTTTTTCTTTTTAGTTATTTCTTTCATTTTTCGGATTCTGAATCTTTTTCTGGATTCATAATTTTCTAGTTGTTGTTGCTAATTCAGTATTGTTTTTCCTAATTTTGACTTAGAATGAATTTTAAAATATTTATTGATAAAATTTATTGAAAAAAAAATTTTATTAATTTAAACCCCAAAATTTTTTTTCTTTTTAAAAGAAAAAAAATTTTTTAAAAAAATTTTAAGTTATACTTTAAAATTTGAATTTTTGAAAATTCGGAAAGTTTTTTTGAAAACTTTTTTGTAAAAAATTATAGCTGTATTTTGAATACTTAAAAACATATAAAATATACTAAAAAACTGTATTTTGAATACTTAAGAATATATACAAAAAATTAAATCCGAAAAATATTTAAAAATATCTGGCAATCTTTTCTTATTTTTCAATTTTCGACTCTTTTATGTTCTTTTGATATAGCAATTATCGAGTTCTTTGTTTTATAATTGATTTATCTAAGGAAAATTGTAAAACTTTTGTTAGAGTTTTTTGAATAAGGAAATTTTCAAACTTTTCTATAGATAAATAATTTAATTCGGTGAAATTAATAGTTTTTTGTTCTCTCATTGGAAATGCTTAGAATCCAAATATTTCATTAAGAGTCGAATTTGGTCGAGCATTGAATTCTTCTAAAAAACCAATTTCAAATCTTTTTATTTGTCTTTTTTGATAGACTTGGATTTTCCTTTTCAAATTTTCTGATTTTCTTTTCAGAAATTTTCTTCTGAGCGTTCTGAATGCTCTTTCTGTCACACTGGAGTACAAGACTCACAGTTTCCCTGGGGAAATTTTCGGTAAGTCTTGCATTATCGTCTTTTTCAATGGAAAAAGTATTCCATCTTAAAAATTTTTTAACCAATTTTTAAACTATTGAATTTAGAATGTACAAATTAATTTTATAATATACAGTTTTTTGAGCATTTAGGTTATAGTTGAAAAAAGACACAGTACTTTTGAAGGTTTTATGTTGAAAAATAAATTTGTTCCTATTTATGCAAAATTAATATGGTTCAACTTGTAAAAAATTTCTTTTTTGCATCAATTCTAAACTTTTTGTAAGGAAAGCAAAATCACAGCCAATCAGAAAAAAAGTTTTTTTTTCTTAAAAATCACGAATGTTTCGGTTGACCATTATTTGGGCAAGAATTAAAAAATACGCTTTTTATAATATGTGTAAATTTTTTGAATTTTAATTGTTCTTTATAAAAAAGTTAATTAATTTTTCACTTTTATTAAGAATAAAATTTCATTGAAAATTGAATTTTTGAATTGGTTGATTAGAATGTTTTTTTGATTTTTTTAACGACTTTTGAGAAAAATAATTAAACCAATAAATACAATTTTTAAATTTACTCTTGTTATAAGTACTTTTATGATCAAAAAATTGTTTTGTTGATTTAACTTGTCCTTACAAGCAAAAAATATTGTTTGAAAAAGTTTCCTTGAAATCTGTTTTTTTTTAATTAATAGAAATTGTCATTAGAACTGGAAGATGTATTTGTTAACTAACTTTCCAGTTATCAGATTTCAAGGATTGACTGGTTTAGAGTATTGATCGTTGACGGTATTCGGTATTTCTCTTCCGAAGAATTTGATACTGAGGAATTGATGCGTTAAACCATTCTATTTCGCATACGTTTTGGTTTTGTTCCTCAATATCTTGAGCAGGAAAACGTGCTATTTCGTATGAAAGTTCCAAACAATGTAAAATCTGGATAATGAACTTTCATGAAAGAAATCAAGATCAACCTTTCTCATTACAATTTTTAAATTTTAATGATCGTTTATCTCTAGATTCATAGTCATTAAGTGGACATGTTAAAATCTTACGAATTAGCAGCATTCTAAAGTTTGGAATTTCTTCATTAGTTAACCCCGTTTTGGTAAATAAATTGGTTCCTTATTTATTCCCTTTATCAAAAAGCTCTAGTATAAAGTGTAGAGCATCTTGATTCTTACAATCTTCCCGTGCTGATTTGCCATGGTCAGATTAAATTGGTAATGAAGGTAAATATTTGTTTTTGCTAAATTTTTGCCGATTTCTATTCGGCGACCCCTTTCAAATTTGCCTTCCCTGATATATGACTACTTAATTAGGTGATAATTTTATATCTTAAATTTTTTGAACTTGAATTATTTGCTTACAAAATGAGTTTTTGTAGGAGCAATTTGAATGGGATCGCTGAATAATTGGCTTCTTTTTTGGAATCTTGTAACAGCAATTACCGAAGGAAAGAGATTCAGTGTTCTTCTTTTGTCCTGAAAAATAATTTTTGATTTGTTTAACCCGGAAAATTAGCCGGTTTGATATTCTTAATGGACATTTTCTCCGGGTCGTTATTCATTCTTTTTTTTCTAAAAAATTAATCTATTATTAATTAAACCAAACAGTTTATACAATTAAATTCCTTTTTAGAAAAATGGCATGAAATATTACGACAGTCAAAGATTTGAATGTACGAAGAAAAAATATTTTGTAGCATATGCAAATACGAATTTAAAGGTGATTTGAATTATTTTTTGAAGCAAAATTTTATCTTATATAAAGCTTTGTTTCTTTTAGATTAACCAAAAGTGTTAATATAAGGATTTTAATAATTTTTTTACGTGAATAATGCTACAAAAGTGAAGAAATTCTCACTCTTTTTTGAAATTAAGAAAATTTTGAAAGTCAAAAATATGTTTTCTAGATTTTTTTAAAACAATTTTAGTCTGTATTCCTTTAAAAATAAGGAATTTCAAAATGTCAAAAATTTTTAAGGAATTTCAAAAGTCAAAAATAAAGGATAGTTTCAAAAGTAAAATTAAGAAATTTGAAAGTCAAAATTTATCCGTTTGGATTTTCTTACTCATGAACCGAAAAGTTACTAATCATATCGATCTTTTATGATTCTGTGGATGCAATTTGGTAAATACTTATGGTTTTTTTCTCGTGATAATTCGTCATTTTGAATTGTACGTTTTGATGTAATAAGATGTGAATTAGTACATTTCGGTTCATGACGCAAATTCTTCTACAAATTGCAAATCATTATTATCTTCCGCTAGAGATTCATTCATATTTCGGTTGCCATTGATGTTATTGTTGGTAAAGGGGTAGTTCTGAAAGTCCCCCATTTTTAACCGTTACTATTACATGGTGACCAATCAAGCTAGATCTAATATACCTCCACCAAATTACCGCCGAGGTTTTCCAACGTAGCTATGAATCTCTAGCGGAAGATGTACAATTGTTTGTGTGGAAATTTAACGAAGCTGAGAGTTCCTAGGAAAATTATGAAACATCGCCAAACGCTGTGATCGATATCCCCATTTCGAAAGAGATTGATGTAGAAATTAAATTTGGGGTTTGCTCTTCCCAGAACATCATATTTATGTGTCTCTTTGATTTTTTGAATGAATTTTCGAGCTATTTGATTTTCTTAACAAATTACACCAATTCTTTCGATCGATTTAGTAGCAAATAATAATTATGTCATGCGATCGATTATTATTATTAATGAGTCTGCAGTTATTCGCGTGTTATCCATAGTACCCTTTTTTTTCTCCATTAATAAATAAGTTGTCCTTATTAAGGGAAATAGTTTATTGTAAATTTCTTTCGACCCGAACACCATAATTTTTTTCGCAGACATATCATTATGCCTTACGCGTTTTTTTGAATTTTTTCTATTAAATTCGGTTTCTCACTTTATCCACTCGTTTTTATTAAATTTTCATTGGACCTACTGGAATTTGTTTTATTTTGATCGTAAATCATATTTAATTTTTGAAATTGCAGAGGGGATTTTTGCAAAATGTTCAATTGTTGCATACGATTAACGCGGCTGCCATTTGCTCCCTATTAAATACTTTTTAAATTTTGTAGTTCCATTGAAATTTATCAAGCCGATTCCTTGGGCAAAAGTTACGATTAATTAAAAACGAGCTGATTAAAGTGAGATTCATATTATCACAATTTTCGGTTATTAATTTTCCAGATCCTTCTTGCTTCAGTTTCTGATTCCGCGTTTTTGCAATTATTTGTGATGAAGAAATTTTCATCTTAAAGGAAAATTTTATTTACAAAATTATTGTTTCTTTTTCCGAAAAATAGATCTTTTAATTGATTAATTTATAAATTATTTTGTTATTTTTAGCGGTAAAACTTATCGAATTTTGTAAAAAAATTTCTTTTAATTACACTTTTAAATGTTTTTAGATTCTATTTTTTTTCCAAAATTAACAAAGGTAGTAAAAATTTGCAATTTTACTTTTTTATGTGTTTTTTAAAAATTAATTAACTCTATTAGCGATACTTCTCTCTCTCTACGCCAGTCTGCCACATCGCTGCTACCCCCTTAAACGCAATAAATTGACAGACGATCTGAATTGGCATTTTCAACTTATTATCAGATGATAATTATCTTCTCTTTCTTGTTGCACAATTAGTCAGAAAACCGCAAAAAGTTATGTATAACTGAAATGGTGTTTTATTCGTGAAGAAAATAGTAAGTACAGACATGATACGGTATCATTGATACCGATTAAAAAAAAACGCTAAAATTACATGACTATCTGATTAAACGAAAGTTGTAAGGTATATTGGTGACTATAAAGGCTGAAGTGAAATTATTAGCAAATTTATTTCTCGAAGCGTGGTTGAAAACTGTTCATTTTTGTCGTCCGATTTTCGTTCTTCAAACGTATTTCGAGCATCAGAAGCCAATCGCATGATATCGCGGCAGTGAGTTTGACGCCGTTCAGCATTCACATCGACCCCAATGAAACCCTATAAAAATTTTTATGCATTTGAGTCTCATTTTCAGGGAATTTCTCCCGATTTCCAAAAATAGAGTCTTTTTTGGTGTTATTTTGTTTAAAACAGCCAAAATGATAAAAATGTTCAAAAATTTGTTTGCCATTATAAACTTAAAAAGTGCTGTTTTATCAAAATTTCCATATCCCTGTATCACACTTTGGTTAATAAATGCTGTGGGAAGATTTTTCTACTATAATTTATAATCTTCCAACAGCATTTATTAACCAAAGTGTGATAAAGGGCTATCCATGAACTCAAATCATCGGCGGTACATAAAGTTATAAACAGACCCTGATCTTTACAGTGTTTTGGGCAGTTTTCTCCGAAAATCTATCTTTTTTTCTAAAATATTTTCTGATTCAAACCGAACTCAATATTTCAACTAGCGAAGGACTCAAGCACGAGGAAATCTATCATACCGTTTTCCCAACCAAAGTGCTTCTCAGTAGTAAATAAGGTGTCGACTCATTTGACTGAGTTATTAGATAGCTCAAAATTACCACACATTCTCAGAAAAAACGGTAAAAAATTG
Organism: Oikopleura vanhoeffeni; assembly: GCA_004367855.1. Classification (NCBI taxonomy): domain Eukaryota; kingdom Metazoa; phylum Chordata; class Appendicularia; order Copelata; family Oikopleuridae; genus Oikopleura; species Oikopleura vanhoeffeni. Next base: position 59,096 of record SCLH01063450.1, read on the forward strand.
CTTCAGACCATTTTTCCAATTTTTTCAAAAACTGATAATAAATCTCAAATGTTTTTTTAAACGGAAAATGGTCCGATTAAAAACACATCTGATATTTATTATAAGTATAATATGTAAGTTTTTGAAAAATGGTCGATTCGGACCAATGTTTTTACCGATTTTTCTTTGAATATTTTGAGCTATAATAACTCAATCGCATGAGTTGTTTCCAAAAGCCAATATGTAAACGGTGTGTAAACCGTATTTACTACTGAGAGTCAAATTGATTGGCAAAACGGAATGATAGAAATATTCATGCTTGAGTCATTCGCTAGTTGAAATATTGAGTTCGGTTTGACTGAAGTCGTTTACAGTCTAGGGCATAGCCTATGACTCCTAGGATTTTAGTTATTCGGTGCGTCGGATCGAAATGCAAAAATAAAAAATTGGGGTTTTTATCACGGTTTCGCCAGCACCGAAGAACTAAAATCCTGTGATCTAATCTGTAAACGACCTGAGGAAATATTTTCGGGAATTATTTGCGATATAAATTATATCATATATATATATATCATATATATATCCCCTATTCACACTTTTGTTAATATCCCGGCCCTGATTAGGAAACGTAGTGTGTTTTTAAGTAGTAGGGCCGGGATATTAACAAAAGTGTGAATAGGGGATATCCCTTATTCACACTTTTGTAAATATCCCGGTCCTGATTAGGAAACGTAATGTGTTTTTAAGTAGTAGGGCCGGGATATTTACAAAAGTGTGAATAGGGGGCACCTTTTTATCGGGTAGCTGATTTTTTGCTCGGGAGGCCTAGATATAACATACGTTCATTGTTGATCGATCATTGTGTTCTCTGATAATTTCATTAAATTGTGTAAGAACAAATTTAATCACTTTTGAAGCAACACCCAAATGGTTTTTATGTTTTGATTGCGCCAGTAAATTCGCCGATTGAGTGCCTTCCACTGCGATTTCAAGGTTCCAGGCTGACGGCTTGTCTAAGAGGACTTTGACGAGATCACACAAAACACCTCGATCACGACAAGCAGTTCGTAAAGACCCAACTAAAATTACAAAATTCGAAATATTTTTAGAGAACAAATTGTTCTGTGAGTTCACATATTTTCAGTAATCGAAATCAAATTTAATTTTTATTCAATTTGATTAAATAGTCAAATCATACAAAAATAATGTGAGCCCTTTTGATTTTGAAAAAATAGGCTGCAAATTTGATCTTATTTTCAAAAAAGTCGGGAATATGCTTTAGGGAGTGGGTGTCGCTGATTTGAGCCTCTTCCAAGGTCATTTCCCGCCAAACTAGCAAAGTTGATATTCCAAAAACATTTGTAACTAACAGAACCAACCTTCGCGGTAATTTTGAATTTAACAGTAATCTGATAAAATCCCACCTACGCTTTTAAAAAGCTTCTTAAAAAGACACGCAGTTCGTACCTACTCCTTCAATTTTCATCATTTTTTATTATTTTAATGCAAAATTGCTTTTGTTTTAAAATTTTGCTTTCGGCGGCCAAAAAAACGAAAACAAACATTAATGATTTATTTATGATTTAAGTTGAAAGTGCGCTAATTTGTTTTCTTTTGAGGCTACCGAGTTAAAAATGGCACCAAAATCCTTAAAAGTGTTTGTATTTACGAGAAAAAATTATTTTGAAGCATTTTTTCTGGTTTCTAAATTTTGTCCAAAATTAAGGCTCAAAATGAAAAGTTGACATGGCCCCCAAGAGACGCCGAATCAAATTAAAAAAAAAACTCTCTAGTTCATTGTTAAACAAGTCTTGTGCTTTTAGATGCAGTATGAGTCGAAACTGTATCTCTCAAACTGGTGGAGGAGATAGCTTTGCCTGAGCCTCCCAAACTGACCATTTTAAACAATTTGGCTAAAAATGAAAAGTTGACATGGCCCCCAAGAGGGTAGGATCCTGACTGTGACCGTCCATCTTGACTCTATATAAGTACCACACTAGGGGCGCGACAGATGTGGTGAGGCTAGCGTGTCAAATGTGTCTTTACGTTGGCCACGTGAAATGTTTTTGTGAATAGCTTTTGCCTGAGCCTCCCGAACTGACCATTTCAAAATTTTAATTTCTGGTTTTTCGCGTTTTTGTCCGCTGAAAGCAAAATGTTAAAACAAAAGCGCTTTTGAATTATTTGTAAGGCTTCTCCGGAGCCTGACACGATAAAATAATAAAAAATGATGAAAATTGAAGGAGTAGGTACGAACTGCGTGTCTTTTTAAGAAGCTTTTTAAAAGCGTAGGTGTCGGCGAAGGTGGGATTGTATCAGATTACTGTTAAGTTCAAAATTACCGCAAAGGTTGGTTTTGTTAGTTACAAATGTTTTTGGAATATCACCTTTGCTAGTTTGGCAGGAAATGACCTTGGAAGAGGCTCAAATCAGCGACACCCACTCCCTTAAAATGGCCCCTATTAGATCCTTTCTGATTCTGGAGTTAATTATTTCAAAAAGAGAAAATGTGATTTTGTTGAAAAAATTACGAAAATTTCAGAAATGTTTTCAAAATTTCTCTACGACGTAAAGGCAAATTGAAATTTCGCATAGACGACTTGAAATAAGGAATTTCAAAAGTTAAAAATGGGTTTCAATGTGTTTAAGCTAACTTGTAGAGAATTTTTTTCTGGTCATTTTAAGACGTAGGATTTTTTTTTCGTTTTTAAAATTTTTTCAAAAAAAAATTGATTTTAAGGGGTAGCGGTCGCATAAATGTACTTTTGTACTCCAATTACCAGAATACAAAACTGCTTGGAAACTTTTGAGAATAGCCATATGGTAGATCTATCCTTGATCTACAATAATAATTTATCAGAATAATTTTTGGTCGACCCTGGTGACCACCATGCGGCGAGTAATCTGGTGCTAAAGAAGAAAATTTATCGTACATCATTAAGTATGTCAAATGTTCTGATTTATAGTTATTATAAAAAACTTCTTAAGCACCGCCTAATATCTCCTTAGTCACAAAAATTGACTCCTTATGGTATATTGACTGAAAGTTAACTTTACCCATATGATATGATATTTTCAAGTCTACACTCAGACAATTATTTTTCCATTTAATTGTCCGCACAAGTCTTTTGAAAATAAAGCATGGGCCATATCGAAAAAGCGCGCACTTCTTTTTTCTGCAATCAGGAGAAAATGCTGATACAATTTCAAGTCTATCGATTAAGGGCACAATGACCACCCGGTCAACCACAATGACCTCAGTGGGAATAGGTCCGAGGGGCCCGAGAAAGATAAACAGATGACCGCCTACGCATGGACCTATCTAGATTGAGCTACATGTAGTTTGTAAAATTACCGTTCCCATAAAAACATACCAATATTTCCTTTCATCCAGTCAGTTTTGATGAAACTATGCTGGTCATATCTTGATCTCAATTGCTTCAAAACTACTGGGGACGCTGATAAAATACTGAGTAAATTCATTGTCGTCGAATTTTTTTGTTCAGCACCTATTTTCACGGGATCTACAACTTTTGGTGAAATATTCGCAATCGGGTTATTGTCAGCATTAAAAGAATTATTCGGTTTGACCATTGCAAGTGGCCGGCTGCTAACTGGTTGGGATCGTGGTTGATTTTCAAGTACCACCGGTTGATTGTTTTGTCGAGGAGTCGGTGCGACGAATATTTCGAGTGGAATGTCATTTTCTTTTTTATGTTGAATATTTTGAATTTTTTGGGGTTGTTTTTTACGAATTGGATTGGACGGGATTGCTCGTATAGATTGCTTTGGCGGATTTGTGTCGATAACTGAATATTTTTTTAAATAAGGTTCTTTGGTAATATTTTTTGCAAATCAAGCATAATTAACATTTTTATTAGTTCTTATTTTGTACCAAATTATGTGGTCCAAATACCAATTTGTATATCTTGTATCCAACCGAAGTCTTTACTGATCTCGTGTGTGATAGTTATCATTATAACTCTTGCATACTATTATTTTAGCAATCAACCAAACTGAAAAAACAAAAACTACTACACAGGTGATCCGGAGAGACTTTTGTTGGAGAACATTTTTTCATTTTTAGACGCAAATTTGATTATTAATTGCTCCCTTACTGGTACAAATACTGACCCACAAAATATAAAATGTTAGGGCTCATGACCATACTTTTGATTAGAAAGCAGCTTTCTCAAAGCTACATCAGATTTAAATTATTTTATTTTGAAGTTGATTTGAAATGGAAAAAGTTCTGTGTATAACACAAATCAAATAGAGCCGGTAGTTTTATATCATTTTTGCATTATTTTTTAATCTATCATTCTAAAATGTAAAAATCAGGATTTTTTTTGACTTGTACTCTTTTCTATATGTTTCAAAGACCATAATTATTTGATGAAATCTATGAAAAAATACGTCTGGAGTTTCTCTGCAATTCTGCCTTGTGAGTTTTTAGGTAAGGGTACAAAACGCAGGCCAAATTCAAAGCGAGCATATGGGAAGCATATGCTGCACCAAATTTATGGTTAATTTTGTATCAGGGATATCCAGAATGACAATTAAAATGTGCCAAGTGACCACAAGAGCCGCTAGAGAGCAAATGCGAGCATTTGCTGGACTATTTTTTCGTTAGCCTATTGAGTAAATTGGTTTTAGGAAAGTCGAAAATGACACTTAAAATGTTTCAAGTGACTACAGGAGCCGCTAGAGAGCAAAATGAGGACAATATGAAACCTGGTTTGATTGAAATTGAGTTTCAAACTTATCAAATGTACACACATTTGTTCGAAGGTGAAAATCCTCACAAAATAAGTTATAATTAATTTCATATTCTCTATGAATCTTCAAAGGTCGTAGAAATAAGCTCAAGAATATCAAAAATATATCTCGGCATTAATTAGTGTTTTAGAAGAGATTTTTAATCATGCTTATTAATAAAGTATAGAATGCGGAAACATTTTTTAACAAAATAATCTTAAACAAAGTCAATTCAAAAAAATATTTAGAAACTCGGCCCAGTATACACAGGATAAAACCGTGCAAAACTTGTTTGTCAGGAAAAATAGGGTTGGGGTGAGAAGATCTTCTTGCACAACCCTAGTTTTTGAACAAAAAGTTTTGCCATGCCCCGAGTGTACACTAAAATTTTATGTGTACACTAATATAATCCTATCTTGAAAGTATTAGAATTAGGGTTAAGTAAACTCGTGTCCAGTGTACACGTGTATAAAACGACGCAAAGCTGTTTCTTGGGAAAGGCTAGGGTTAGGGTTAAAAAATAGGGTTGTGTTCCGCAGGAACAAACAACCAAATTTTTTTTTACAATAACCATAGACTTTTCCGAGAAAAGTTTTGCCATGCCATGAGTGTACACTTTAATAGTATTTTTCTATAAACCAGCAAAATTTTACGGTTAAAATATTTTTTTTAGCTAAGGTGAAGCCTAAGTGTACATAATGATATATTTGACAGCCCTCGGCAGGGCCCGCCGGGAGGAAAAAAACTATAAATTTGTGTCGAAATACAAAAAATTTAGATTCGATATATTTATAAAAAGAAATATTTTTCGAAAATAACCATGTTTTTGTATGATGTACTCAAGTAAAAAATTTTGCCATGCCCTTAGTGTACACAATTATCTTTCTAAAACAAATTGTCTTCCCGCCGGAAGGAAATGCTATCTTAATTATGATTAAAGAGAAGAAGCCTTAAAAAAATCTAAATTTAATGATTTTAACAGAATATTAATTCATGGAATTGCATTTGACGGTTTCCCATAAGAATCATATTTCTTGCATCAATCCTTGTTTTTTAACATCAAAAAATGTTGTCACGCCTAAGTGTACCCGCTAATACATACAACAGCCCATGGCAGGGCCCGCCGGGAGGCATTACTATTGAAAACAATGTCCGAAATAAAAAAAATTTAAATCGTTATATTTATGGAAAAAAATATTTATCGAAAATTCCCAAGTTTTGCCTCAGAAAACCGGTAATTCCAGAAGTTCTTTTACAGTGAACCAAATGATACAAAAACTTTTTCTCGATATCTCTTATAATCTCAGAGTAATCATGCTTATAAGGGTTGGTTTCATTGAAAAAAAGCTACGTTAAATATTTTTGTTTGAAAAACTTTGCCTACA
>SCLH01063451.1:11482-34209 GCA_004367855.1 Oikopleura vanhoeffeni
AAATTCACGTATTCTAAGCCTTGATCAAAAATAAAAGTTTGCACAGGCTATTTCATTTTATAAAAAATTGTACGAAGCCCTGTGGAAGTTTCGAATGCGCTTCTAGTTTTGAGTGCAACACACCATAGATATTTACTGAAGCAATCTATTACTACCAAAATATAATTGAATTCATTGTTGTTGGTCGAATATTTTTGCATGTCAATTAAATCAAATTGAATAATTTGACCAGGATAATAACTTATTATGCTCCTTCTAGAAAAATTTTCCTGCTTTGGCCTATGTAAAGAATGGGTTACATTTTTTCTTAAATAAAGTTTAATTTTTTGTGTGCATGCCCCTGGTTGGGCCAAATCACTGTTAAGTGCGTCAAATTTATGTTGGTTATCCACTATCGCTGCTTGAACTTGTTGTTTCTACGGAATCAGATGAAAGTTTTCTTTTTCGTTGTTTTGGAAATTTTTTTCTAGTTGTTTTTGTTTTCCCGATCGTAATCTTATTTCACGGCCTTGATAAAACCTTTTTAAGCTTCAAAGATTTTGAAATATTTTATAAATTCTGTTTTTGGTATAGCAACGTATTCCATGCTATTATAAATGGTATTAAATTTCTCAAAGAACTCTGAATGACGTTGAGGATGAATATTGATAAATATATATCCGAAATTACGAGAATAAGTCTTGTCCAATAATCGTTCCGATACGAGTTTGTCTATCCCAAGGTCACGTTAAAGCCGTTTATTGACATCATTAGCTGCGAAAAATTTAAATAAAATGAATCCGGTTGCATTAATTCTGATATTACGAAAATGTTAACTACTATCATATACATTCTGAACAAGAAATATAATGGAAATATTTTTTTTTCTAGCGATTACTGATAATAATTTCATTATATTTTTAGACTCGCCGCATTCACTCATCATATCATCAAACAATAGAAGAGTATTTTTCGGAAGTCCAGTGAAAACGTCTAGCTCGCAGATACCAGAGCGATATTCGACAATTTGATCAAATTCTGTAGGTATTTCATCTTAGTAATCTGGAAAGCAGTTAACTATTTTGTCAAACGGTGAAGCGAAATGATTTTAGTCTATAAGTTTTTTTAAAATTGATGTTTTCCCACATCCCGAAGCACCTCCAATTATTAATCGGAATGGTTTCTTTAATTTGGTGTCGACAGTTGCCTTACCAAAAATAACACGCATTTGAATTTATAAATGATTATCACCGAGTATTTATTCAACAAATTCTGTAGGTTAAGTATCAGTTGCAGATTGAACAATTAAAGATTCTGACGCATAAGATGGATGATGATATTTTTGCATTGGAATTTTTTTTGAGCGATTGATTTGACTCCAGTATAATAAAAATGACACAAATCCAAACAAATTTGCAATCAAACTAGCAATTGTCACAATCAGAATAATGTTCTCGCTATAATTTTTATCACACTCCATTTTATGAGATAAAGTTCTCTGAGAGCTCTTAAATCGATCAGAGTTGTTGATATAAATAATGCGAATTAATTGTCTTCCACTTTCATCGTCGTTTATTGTGCTTGTCAAATTTTTCAAGAGTGGAGTAATGTCATAATCCAAATAATCATCGGTGATAAAAATTTCATTTGAACCTGGTCTTGGCCCTCTTTCAATACCATTGACGACACAAAAAAATAAAATGAACAACATTTGATCAATTCAAATTTATTTTCATTTATATATACCTTTTAACGTATAATGCCCTCGGGCGTTATAATTATGTATATAACGTATCATTTGTCAAATTTTGATTCAAATTAGGAATAGATGAAGACTCGAGATATTTGCAGTTATTTGCTTCATAAAAATGATGAATCTTATGTACAACAATCCATCTTCAGAAAAATTATCGATTTTGAAGCGAAAAATAAAGTAATTTGCATGGAAATTGATCGAAAAATACACTTCTCTTCCGCAAATATACAAATGGAATGAGCTTATTTCCGTTTTCGATAAAACATGTGATGAATTTGTTTGTAAAGAATTTATGTGCAACGCAAGTAAATCAAAGAATGCAACCTTGATTTTCTGNATACGATCGCATTCACAAAATTAACTGAAGATTGTTATAGTTGGTTTTTAAAGAAAATTCTCGAATCTATGAATACGCAATTAATTGCTCAGACGAAATTCGGAAGATGACTTGATTCTTTATCTTGATACAAAAACTAATGAAATGAACATAAGTGAAGCAATTTTATTAACAATGGTAGTTGTCTGGAGTTTAGAAACTGTCAAAAATATGGTTCACGAAATATTATTTTAAACTGTTTTCGGTTTCTTTTAATAAAATTTACTTGAATGAAAACAATGTTATTTTTGATGCAAACTGTATTTGAATATCGTGATTGATTATTTTCAATGTTACTATTTCAAGGTTGAAAATCTTTAATGTCAAATTCTAGTGATATACTACTACAATACTTTTTTAAACTTGAGAAGAATTAAATTACTTGCTGCCCCGCGGAGTAATTGGTTTTTATTTTCTGAGATTTTCAAGTTTATAGTAAAGTCTCAACTATCAAAGATATTGAAAGCAAAGATAAATTTTGCAAAAAACGATCAAAATGACAAGTTTGAATTTGACGTGTTTGAACTTGAAATATTTAGCGTCCAAGGTCAAGTTCAACTGTCAAGTTCAAGGTCAAAAGTTCAAGGTCAAGTTGTGTGCGTTAAAGGTCATGTTGACCTTAACTTCTCACTCTTGATCATAATTTTTGATATAAAAACACGCTGACGTAAAAATCTATCATTTTTGATCCAAAATATAAATGAAACTTTTTTTAAAAAATTTCCCAAACTGTGAAGCCGGCGCAACCACCGAAATCGATTTTTTCAATAAATGTTTATTTTTTAAACGCCAAAATCATTTTCTGCAATAGCCTCGAAGGTAAAACTTATACTAAAAATTTCAAGAGCTTTAATTTGCATAAAATGACTTTTAAGGGGGTGGTGATAGTGATTTTTGGGATTTCAGAGGCTTCGTACGGTTCGACAAATGCAGATTGGACATTTTTGAAAAATACATTAGGAAGATCTATCTTTGATATTGCCATTCCATTAGACAGTTCAGTACCACTTTCACCAACCATCTGGTTAACCGCGGTTAAACACGAGTCCCTCAGCTTTTTTCAATGAAACAAGGATCCAAGAGCTTATATCGAAGAGTTTTGAGATTTGGTGAGAATCCGGAAAATTGTCCGAATTTAAGTGTATAGGAGCTGTTTTTTTTCGATTTTTGCCTCAGGGGTCAGCAATCTGGTTGAACGTGCCGAAAAGGGTGTTTTTCGACGTTTTGATAAAAGGCTTTTTATGTGGAAATGCAAGAAACGTCATTTTCGGAATGTAACAAGCCCAAGGGGTGGTGAACATCGTAAAGGAAATACTTTTTCGAATTTCGACCTGATTGGCTGTGAATCGACAAAAAGGTGCGCGAAATCGACAATTTTGAATATGAAACTGAGAATTAGAAAATTAAATGCCATCAAAAGATTCCTTGGGTATGGTTTGCTGGGAACGATATCAGCAACTATTGTCTGATTTTGAACACAGTGGATTCTAGAAGAAAATTAAACTACTTCATCGAAATTATTCTTTGATTTCTAGCGCCGTTTTTGTTCAAAATCAGACCATAGTTGCTAATATCGTTTCCAGCAAACCCTACCCAAGGAATCTTTTGGTGGCATTTAAACTTTCATCACGTCGAAATTCGAAAAAATGCTTCCTATACGATGTTCACCAGCCCTTGGGCTTGTTATATTCCGAAAATGACGTTTCTTGCATTTCGACAGAAAAATCCTTTTATCAAAACGTCGAAAAAACACCCTTTTTCGGCACATTTAACCAGATTGCTGACCCCTGAGGCAATTATCGAAAAAAAACACCTCCTATACACTGAAATTCAGACAATTTTCCGGATTCTCATCGAATCTCAAAACTTTCCGATATAAGCTTTGGGATCCTTGTTTCTTTGAAAAAAAGCTGAGAAACTCGTGTTTAACCGCGGTTAACCAGAAGGTTGGTGGGAGTAGCACTAAACTGTCTTATGGAATCGCGAGATCAAAGATAGATCTTCCTAATGTATGTTTCAAAAATGTCCAGTCTGCATTTGTCTAACCGTACGAAGCCTCTGGAATCCCAAAAATCACTATCACTACCCTCTTAAGGGGGTAGCATCGACTCGGCACACTTGAGTCAATTTAACTTACGAAGTTAATTAGATGTTTAAATTTTTTGTGCTTATTGCATGCATGTCTACATATTTTCTGACAGCCGGTTGAAAAATCATAAAATCTTTATTTTTCATCTTTTGTCGAATTTTATGGAAATATGATGAAAATTTTCCGCAAATCATGTCCAAAATTTTCAATTTGTGGTTTTTCGAATTTTCAATAAACAATCAGGCAGAATCACTTATTTAATTTTTTTGTATCGACTAAATATCCGTATGTCAACTAATAACTTGGTCGTGCGATTATCATTTCTAAACTATCGGTGAAATTTTTAACACTCGGCTGTTCACTCGATAAGTGCCATTTGGCACTAAATTTTAAAAANTTTTATGCCAGTAAAAAGTTTTCAATAAAATTGCGGGTGTAATAAGCGCCATTTCTTTAGATAGTAAGAACATTTTAATATCAAAACGCAATTGAAGGTCAATTTTTATCTCAAAAAAAGTTTTACTCTACCTTTTGGCATTTTTGACAATTTTTCATGGAAAAAAAACTTTCATATCAGGGAAATTTTTTAATATGCTAAATAGGAACCAGACTTTTTAGCGCATCACACCCGACAATGTCTGAAGTTTATTAATATCGTCTTCAAAAACGGTCGTTCTATGGTCGAATTGAGTTGGAAATGGAGTTCCAATGAAAATGGTTTTTAATATTTTTACAGATAGTCAGTTATGTTAAGAAATTTAAAATATAAAACGTTTGCAAGAATGGACACTTTTATTAAAGATAAATAATAAAAAAATTAATTTTCACATTTTTTTCTTTCATATAATCGCTCTGAAAAAATGTACCAATCTGCGGATCGATGCCACCCCCTTAAGTACAGTGACATTTTATAATTTAAGTTCAAATAAAATTGACTCCTTTAAGGAGTGGGTGTCGCTGATTTGAGCCTCTTCAAAGGTCATTTCCCGTCAAACTAGCAAAGTGATATTCCAGAAACATTTGTCACTAACAGAACCAACCTTCGCGGTAAATTTTAATTAACCAGTAATCTTATACAATCCCACCTACGCTTTTAAAAAGCTCCTTAAAAAGACACGCAGTTTGTACCTTCTCCTTGAATTTTTTTCATTTTTTTATTATTTTTTTGTGTGAGGCTCCGGAGAAGCCTAACAAATAATGCAAAAAAGCTTTTGTTTTGAAATTTTGCTTTCGGCGGCCAAAAAAGCCAAATAACGAAAACAAAAATTATTGATTTATTTATGATTTAAATTGAAAGTGCGCTAATTTTTTGTCTTTTGACGCTACCGAGTTAAAAATTGCACCAAAATCCTTGAAAGTGTTCGTATTTACGAAAAAAATTATTCTGAAGCATTTTTTCTGGTTTCTAAATTTTATCAAAAATTTAGGCTAAAAATGAAAATTTGACATGGCCCCCAAGAGACGCCGAAGCAAAATTTCAAAAAAAAACTCTCTAGTTCATTGTGAAACAAGTCTTATGCTTTCAGATGTAGTATAAGTCGAAACTTTATCTCTCAAACTGGTGGAGAAGATAGCTTTTGCCTGAGCCTCCCGAACTGACCATTTCAAAATTTTAATTTTTGCTTTTTCGCGTTTTGTCCGCTGAAAGCAAAATGTTAGAACAAAAGCGCTTTTGCATTATTTGTAAGGGCTTCTCCGGAGCCTGACACAAAAAATAATAAAAAATGATGAAAATTGAAGGAGTAGGTACGAACTGCGTGTCTTTTTAAGAAGCTTTTTAAAAGCGTAGGTGTCGGCGTGGTGGGATTGTATCAGATTACTGTTAAGTTCAAAATTACCGCGAAGGTTGGTTCTGTTAGTTACAAACGTTTTCGGAATATCACTTTAGCTAGTTTGATGGGAAATGACCTTGGAAGAGGCTCAAATCAGCGACACCCACTTCCTTAAGGGGGTGGTTATTGCAAAATGAGGCTCTAGAAACGAATTTTCCCAATTTTATTTGACTGTTTTTTTATGAAAATATAGACGACTACGAGTATAGAAGCAGTTTTTTTATCGGCGTACATGGTCAGGAAAGCACTTTTTGAGGGTCTCAAAAATATTTTGTATGAAATAAGTTAAAATTTATCATTATAAAAAACTGAGAAAGATATTTGGACAAAACTCTCAATACTGATCTGCAAAGACTATCCAGCTGCACATTCATATAAGTTTCGAATGTGTAACTTTCAAATTCAGGGAGAAGATACATTTGATTGAGACCCCTAAAATAGGGTCAAAATTCTGTTTTTTGGTGATTTTGAAGCCAAATCCAAGAAAATTGAACAAAACTCTCTATACTGATCTGCACGGACTATTCAGCTGCACAAACATATAAGTTTCGAATGTGTACCTTAAAAAACCAGGGAGGAGATACATTTTGAAAAAATAATTCCGTCAGTTTTGTAAGCACGTTTCTGATTGAACGAGCCGTCTGTCACTTTCGATATTTTTTAAGGATGCAAGATCATAGTTCAAATATATCAGGAAGAGGTAATATTTGGTTCAACGATTTGTAATTTCGCGTCACTTGGCCATTGAAAACTTCGTTTTTTGCCTTAAAATGCGACGACCACCCCCTTAATCGATTTTAAATTTTAACATAGGGTGACCGAATAATTTTTCTGTTCATATTATAAAATTATAAGAAAAAAATCTCAATAAATTATCTAAAATATTTCAAACTGTTTTTAGGAAATAAAGAAACAAAACAACGAACCTTAGATGAATGCGTGAGCGAAGATTTATCAGAATGTACCGACGCCCTGCAGGTCATGGTCAAGTATTTTTGTGGATTGGAAGATGCTTGCACTAAGCACTATACCGGAGACGTTAGAAATAACAAAAAAGCATTGAACTGGGAACGGGTCGCGATCTCAACAGAAATAGCTAAAAAGCATATTATAAAAGATTTTTATGCCGTTGGAGTTCTAGGTATGGAAAAACAAGATCCTAATTTATTTAATTAACTAATGGAATTGAACTAATTAATTTTTGTCACATTGGTTTTATTATTTGATTTAAATTGTTGATAAACTGACCCAAATAATAATTTTTAATAATTTTTGTGCAACGTATTTCGTTTCGCATTATCAAGCTGTTTAAAAAGGATTTTACAGTTTCAAGACTACAAAAAGACGAAGTTTGGAACAAGTTTATTCCAGGAGTGAGATAGTCGGCTTAATGAACTGATTTTTATGCCCACTTTTAATGTAGTAAAAAGTCACGATGCTTGCATTGATCATTAAGGGTCTGTTAATTAAAAATTAAATAATTCGAAAACAAGACGGTTTTTCTAAGATATCCACTTGAACGTCGAATTTTCCAGATAAGATTTTGCGCAGATTAAGCTAGCCCTAACTTTTACCTCACGTACGCTTTAAGCGTTTCAAATATTATTTTGAGTTGATCCGATGTTTATTTTAGGAAGAGATAGCTTTTTTAAGACTTGACCTTTATCGCCCTCTGGTGAGTGAACTTGACGTTCCAGAGATGTGAGACCAAGCGCATTCTCATTTTTTGTCAATTAACTATTGTACCAAATTTTAAGCGAAATCCATTCGCGACGACTACCCGCTTAATATTAAGCTCAATATTTCACTTATGGACTTAAGGGGGCGGTGCATTTTGACAGATACGGATATCCACGGATATGGGTCTTGATGAAAAACTTTTTAGTGGGTTTATATACCTTTTCAATATACCATCAAAATGATGTTTCATAATCCAGGCAACTTTTGTGACAAGAATTTTCAAATAATTGCTTTTAAAGAAAATTTTGAGTTCGATTAAACTTTCCGAATTCGACAAATTATGAGAAATTTTTGAAAAAAGTTCCGAACATTATGAAAAAATGACTTATTTTGTGTTCAAATATTTTTTGCATTATTTGATTCAAATCAACGAAAAAAACTCTTCAATCTGGCTACTTTAACTTTTCACGTAAGTGACCACATATTTTTTTATATGCTATTTGAAAAATCATATGACACTTTTTGAGATTTTTGGTCGAAACTTTTTGGAAATATTTTGAAAATTTTCCTATTTCTGGTTCAAAATTTTCAAATCAAATTTTCTGGAATCATCAGCTAAAATATTGAGAATGCCTACTTTATCTTTAATCAAATATGTCCTCGTTTTGTTTTTCGCTCTTGTTTATACTCTGAATCATACTTTTTTGAATTAAAATACGGTTTGCGCGAAATGTACTTTAGCCCTCTTTATTCAAAAATTAAAAAAAAATATTTCACCGAAACTTGCCTAATTGGTAAGCCGACTCGTTAACCACGCAAAATTTTATAAATTTAACTCATGAAAATAAATATTTCTGTCGATGTGCTAAAATTTCGTTTTTTTCGTCTTTTTTAGAAATTTTAATTTTCGATTTTGACGTAGGAATCATTAATATAAACTATATAAATTTTCGATGGTGATCGAGACCATTTTGAAGCTTCTAATTAATAAAAAGGAAAAAGAAATTTGAATGTAATTTAGACACCTAAAGTACAAAAGGCGCGTTTTTAGAGTGTTTATTTTAAAGACGATTTATAAAGTAAAAATAATCGATCTGAAAAAAACAGATTAAACAAAGTGAGCTCAAAAGTGGCAACTTAGGTTTGAAATACTTTTTATTTGAAAATTATAAGGTAGCAAAAAGTTTCCCATGAAGACAAAAAATTGAAAAAATGCCAATCTGCCAAAATGCACCGACCCCCTTAAGGGGGTGGGGAAAGCAAATTAGATATTTTTGAATCGGCTCTTCTGAACAAACTGAGAATGGGAAAGGTTCATTTTGCGATTGATTTCGAGAAACGAGTTCAGTGGGCCATTCTGAGAAAACCAAAAAAAAATTTCGATTGCACAAATGAGCTCTACATGCACTAGAAAAGTGCCAAAATCAATTCTTAAAAAGTTATTTTTGGCTTCGTCTATTAACCGATTTTCATGATTTTTTTCAATAATCTTTATTTTCATTATCTAAAACATCTCAAGAGCAAATTTGAAATTTCCAGCTAAAACTCGAAATATGATTTTTTTGGTCATTTTCGAAAAAATTTCCGAAAAAAAAGTGCTTCAATCAAAATATACGTCTTGACGTAAGCCAACTTTCTCGTTTGTGTTTCACTGGCTTTCTTTTGAGCCTAATTACGAAAAAATTAAAGCACTTTTTTTTTTTGGAAAATGACCAAAAACATCATTTTCGAGTTTTTAGCTGGAAATTTAAATTCGCTCTTGAGAGTCTTTAGATATGAAAATAAAAGATTATTGAAAAAAAAATCATGAAAATCGGTTAATAGCCAAACATAACTTTTTAAGAATTGATTTTGGCACTTTTCTAGTGCATGTAGAGCTCATTTGTGCGATCGAAATTTTTTTTTGGTTTTCTTAGAAGACCCATGAACTCTTTTCTCGAAATCAATCGCAAAATGAACCTTTTCCCGTTCTTAGTTTGTTCAGGGAGCCGATTCAAAAATATCTAATTTGCTTTCCCCACCCCCTTAAACACTGTGCTTTTTGTCGGCTTGAAATTGTAAAATCACTTTGTTGAAATATAGGTTGATAATGCGTAACACGAAACGTTGCAAATATTTAATTATAACAAAATTTACCATGGCCATGTCAACATACAAATTATAATGCTTGTTATTGTTGTCATCAAATAATTTTTAAATAGTAGTTGAATTAAATTTATTGTGTAATAAGTATTTATTATAAATTTTATTGATCAATTGAATAAAACTTATAAATCATTAATTTTAATAACTCAATTATTTTAAAATTAACCAATCAATTCTTAAATTTTTCTATAATAATAAAATTTATAAAAACCGGATTCTTTAATTTTTTACATTTCGTATCATTTTTTATATTCAACATTTTTTATTAAATAAAATCAACATAAATTTAGAGCATTTCGATGAAACAGTGAAATTGTTCGAGAAATTGCTCCCTGAATACTTTACTGATGCTTTCAATACTTACAATACCCCAGGTACGGTCAAATCTTCAGCTTCAGATTTTTGCAGACCAAAAACTTTCAAAAAACATTACTTTTCCGTTAACATTCAAGAAAATCGCATAAATTGAAAAAAATAGGGACCCTCGAGTCGGAAGCAGGCTTCCAAAAAAGCCATTCCTTTGGCTATTTTACATCCCTTTCCCCAAGTTTTACCTATATTTTGCTATGAAAAAGGATAGAAAAGGGGATAAAATCCATCCCTTTTGGAAGCCTGCTCGGGAGAATACAAGTAGGATACGGGAAAATATACTATAGTTTGGCAGCGCACCGTGAAATTTTTTTTATTTTTATGATGCTTTGCACCCATAAATGCTTCAAAATGTAAGACAAAATAACAGCGCGACAAAATTGAAGAAAAAGAAAAAAATCGGTGTGCACCCTAACTATAGTACATTCTATTGAAGTCCAAGGCTAAATGAAGAAATTTGTCGGCTGTTTTTCAGATTTTTTTGCTTCGACTTTCTCTGAGCATAGCAAACATTTCGGAAAATTAACAAAAAATCGTCAGAAATGCCATAACTTTTTTCTGAAGGAGTTAAAAATTTCAGAAAAAATCTTCAGGTGTTAAAATTCATATTTCGAGCTCAAATACATTTGACTACCACTTACTTATCGATATAGAAATATTAACCAATAATTATCTTTATTTATGCTATTCTATTTAAAATTAAGAAAATCCACGTTATATTTTCAGAGGTTCAAGCGCAACGATCATCTTCCAAATCAATACATCCAGCGAAATACACAAATAAAACAAGATTGATTCTTGAAACTGGTGTATTACGTTACGAGATGGATATTTATAATCTTATAAAGGCCATATTTTTCAAGAAACTTCAATATCATAAAATACCTTTGCCAGTATTTTAAAATGTGGAGTACAAATCATTTTGTTTATATTCTGTACATATGATTCTAAATATCAGGTTATTTAATAAATTCAAAAATATATATCACGACATTTCAATTGTTTATACAAGTTTTTATTATATTTATTCATTGCTACGTATCGCTTTCGCATCTNATTTCTTGCAGAAATAGTTTGGGCTTATGAGTTTATACAAGTATTAAAATTGTATTGATAATTGCTTCGGTTTCTTTCTTATAATGTGAATGTTCGGTCATTCCGTGGTCACGTGAGAAAAGTATGGCTCAGAGCCACTGGGTTTCTTTTCCTCTTCAGCTGCTTTCATACTGCGAATATTTTCTTTGAAAACTCTCAGATTGAAGCTAAATCATCATTATCTCTTATGTTAACCATTTTTAGAGAACAATATCCCCTATTCACACTATGTTGAATATCCCGACCCTGATAAGCAAACGAAGTGTGTTTTTTCGTAGTAGGGCCGGGATATTCCACATAGTGTGAATAGAACAAATAAATGTGTAAAGCCTGTTTTCATGTTTGTATTTTTCTATTTTTTTAATAATTTGCTAAAAATAAATGATTGAATTTCATAAAACCATTATCAGAACAATATTTTACCAAAGATGCCCTTTCTATGATAAAGAAATGCGCAATTTTGATTTGAATCATTTGATTATCTCAGATTGCTTTGTTTTTTGGATAGAGTTATTCTTTAAAAAACAAATTATGTTCTGAAAAATTTATAATTGTTAATTTTAAGTTATTTTTTGAGTCAAATAAGGAAATTAAAGTCACGTTGAAGACCAAAAAAAGTCAGATTTACCCCCGAGGGAAATGCCGAGAGGGAAATTATAATTTAGGTTAAAAATAAACTTTGTTTTTATACAATAAAATTTTCTGAAATAGTTTTTTCATTTAAAAATTTATGCCAAATGGAGCCTTAAAAAGTTGAACTTCTCTACTTATGAAAAAAATTATATTTCTGTGTTTGCAGTGTGAAAAACTGCTTGGATATTATTTTTTGTGACGTAGACATTGTGAGAACGAGAATATATATAGGATCAATTCAAAACAATTTTTTTGAAACTAATTAAATTAGTCTAATTTACAAATACGTTTGGGTTTAAAACGACAGCCAGAAATTTTGTCTATACTTACTACATATACAGTTATTAGAATACTTAATTATTTACAACACTAAATCGAAAATAAAAAATTTAATAAAAAGGGCAAATAATTAAGCGACTCCAACAATAAATACATTTTATTCAAATAATCCAACAATTCTAAATTCGCTAAATAAGGGTAGGATATAACGGCGTGTTTATGCAATTATTGCGTAATACTCGACTGTCATACAGCCGACCACCCGACAGCTATAATAAGTTATTGTTGAACTCTTATCACTGTGCTAACATTCTGACTGTATATAACCAGACCAAATTATTAATAAATTATCCGATGCAAGAACTTCTTATTTTTACGTTTATTGAAAAAAGGCATAAAGACAAAATTATTGTTATAGAATTCTCTCTCCACCTGCTGTGTTAAGCCAAAAAAAAATTTACACTCACAATCGGGAGCAGAAAGATAGATTTGCACATCAGTTTTTTTCAGAATTGTCAAAACTTGTTCCGTTTGATTCTGAGCGGTGATCTAAAAGTTCAAAAACCGTTGAGTACCCCTTAACAAATGTTTTTATGCACTAGTGTTGGTGTGCACCACCGATATCCCTTTTATTACACTTTGGTCAGAAAGCGCTGTTGGGAGATTTATAGTTATATTTAAGCCTAGAAAAATCAGCCAACAGCGCTTTCTAACCAAAACTGTGATGAAGAGATATATAACACCTTTTGATTAATCTAATAGATGTGGGTTGAGGGAACCAATCCTAACACTCCTAAGACCCTTCTAGCACTCATGAGGCCACTTTCTTTTCTTTTCAGCCCACATCTATTAGATTAATCACAAGGTGTAAAAGGATTATTTTATTCTCTTTAACCCCCTCAGGCACTGAAGCCACTTTTCTGCCTCAACTCTGAAACCCTTATTAATCGAAATAGTATGAGTGCTTGCGATCACATTATTCTTTAGTCATTGAGAGTAAGAATATACTTGAATTGACTTTATTCTTCTCGTAGAATAGTGACCTTTACTTAGTCACCTGCAACCTACGCAATTCACTTGTGAAAAATAAGAGAACAACAATTAAAAATGGAAGATATTCAGAATTAAATTTCTTTCAAAGTGACTTCCTCAGAAATAACCTGCAATCTACGGTCTTCAATATATGGGTGCTTTTTCAAAAATAGAACCTGACCTACGCAATTTATCGAAATCACTTGTGAAAAAATGAAAATTAGCCCAGAGTCGTAAAATTGAAAATGAAGCAGATTCAGAAAATATTTTCCTAAAAAGTGACATTCGGAGAATTTACCTGCGATTTCGGGTCTCTAATCTACAGGTGTTTTCTAAAATGGCTGTGTCTCCGACCGTTTAACGAAGATCGTATAGTTAAAATTGTATTGTTGTGTATACATTTTATAGAACATACTCAGGGTTATACCTGTTACCTCTATCTGACAAACTAATCCCGTCGACACTAATTCTTTGAATTTAGGAAGTAAAAATGCCTCAAAAAAATAATTCCAACCATAAAAAAACTATTGTTGCAGCAATTTGAGCACAAAAAACATTTATAAACACAAATTTTCAGAGACAATTTACAACCATGCCATTCACATAATAATACGGTTAAAATATACGAAATATTATTTTCTAATTATACGAAAATAAATCGATAAGTTTATCAGTGCGTTGAAATAAGTATTTCACCATTCAACTTTCGTGAATAGCCTACTATAAAAAAAATATATTTTTCAATTTTGGCAGTTTTTGTGAACAATTTCCACTTCAACGGACAAGGAACTCAATTTTACCGTTAATATTGATCACACCAAGATGAGCTCCCAAAGGAAATGTTCCAGAAATATTTTTTCACGATTAGATTATTTTTTTATTTTTGCTAGTGATTCCAAAACGCCGAAACGTTAAGGGGTCGGTGACTGTGAAAATAGTTCCAGAAAAATAGAGGATATATACAACAACGGCCAAGAAAAAACGATCGGTGTCCTTGCGGCTGTGGGTTAATCGATTGTTTCATTAGAGAGTGTCAAAGTTGAAATCACAAGTACAAAGAAAAAATTTTCATCTGGATTTCTCATAATTTCCTACAAATTGACATTTATAAATTTTTGTGATCAAATTAATAATATATGCATGATAAGTAGCTCAAATTTCACATTCAGAGGTTATCTACAGTATCTACAGTTATCTGTAGTATAGTTTTGGTGTTCGTTCATAATGTTTTGCGCATCACTCACTTTAATATGAACAAGCCTAATCAGGAAAGTATTTTTTATGTTGTTTCAATTTTGCTAGTAACTTGGACTGTTTATTCGACTAGTTCGCCTACACAAAATTGCCTCCTGAATTCGGGTTCCCCAGATTAGTATTGTTTATTATTAAAGGCAAAAATAAGCTTGATCGGATCGGTTCTAAACCAGGAATTGGAACGTTCGATTTCAATTTCGCGTTCTAGTGAGAGAACGATTTTGGCAGAGCCGCGAGACCGCCCCAATCGTGTGTTCCTGGCCAATTTAATTTAACATTTATCACAGACACTGGTATCACATAACGGCCTGTAGTTATAAATAGTATTTATTAAATTATTATATTTATCATAATAGTAGATATAGATTAACTATTCTCTTATGGTGACAAGATTTTGTAATATCGTTTCGACAAGCGCAGTCGTAGATTTTGAATACGATAAGACCTTTTCAAAATCGATGTTCTCGGATAATTTTGAACGACTCCCGTCACCTTGTGGCGAGTTTTTAAAGAAATTTTTGCTCTCAAAATAGATTTTTCCGTATGGAGATCACACTGAGCACAAAATGAAAGTAACCAAGAAAATCGATTTCAAAAAGGTGTTTTCGTATTCAAAATGCACCAGTGGTTTTGAACAGTCTTTTTTGTTTTCCATTTAAAAAAATAAATACAAAAAAGAGCATGGCACCATTAATTTTTATACAAAATCATCCATTTCATAATTAAGAACCAGATTTTGATACAATTTTCATACATTTGGAACTTTTAATCAGGCGAGGAGCAAAAGCTGAGTTTTTCAATATATCCGAGCTTTATTTAGTTCAAATTAACAAACTTGGCTTCAAAACAAGATACCAAGTTTATAAAAAGCTACTTGCAGACACTGGGGATATTGTGAACATGTCAATGGGACATGCAGTAGGTAAATTAAAAATTGAAATAATAAACTGCACTGAATTTACCGAATAATCACTCATTGCTTTGAATTATTTTTCTCTCTACAATTAAAAATTTTATATCTTAACTCTTGTGAGCATACTAGTATAAAAAAAGTTCCGCCAAGGCACCAGAGCCAATATATTGGCTCTACTTTGGACGTTGTTCACAGAAAGCTCAAGGCAGTTTGAATTTGAATATATTTTGCATAAGGAAATTGAAAGGAAGTTGGAAAGAACGTACAGTAGTTTTAGTATAGCTGCTGTCAGACCGTTGGAGATATTTGATAAAATAATTTTAAATTGAATTTGAAGTTAACTTTTCACTTTCACTTTTGATTTATGAACGAAAATAAAAAGCTGCTAAGGTAGTTTTTTTAATGGTGCGAAAGATTTCACTTTTCACCACAGACAAACCGTATGAGATATCACAAAACGGTTTTTTGCATTCAACTGGAAACTAAAAAAGCTAAGATCAATTTTTTTAATGACCGGAAATGACCCAATATGGGTATCATACGAAAATAGAAGAAATTCTAAGACTAATGGCTGAAAAATAAAATTCCCAAAATTAAATTTTCTTACGATTTTTCATAATGAAAAAGCGGTAAAAAGTGAAATCTGTCGCACCTATAAAAAATTACTTTTAGGGGGTGGTCATGTCTGATTTGCAATTTTGCAGAGATATTTTAGGAAAATCTGAATCTTGAGCAATAATTCCAAAAATGCCGATTTGTAAATCTATCCTTAATCTTGCGAAAAAGTACATCACAAATTATTTTGACCATTACACCAATAGGTACAGTATCGTAACAAGATGACTTTTTCCAAACTGCAAAATCTATCTCCTCTCAGGTATTATTTTGAAATAAACCTAAATTTTAACATAACCTGTATAATTAGTATTCAAAACTTCTATGGAGCGTTTTTGTCGATAAGTCCTATATTTTTTAGGGGTATCCGGGGCTTAACCCTCCGAGGCATATATACTTTTGAAAGGGTAGAGTCACTTTAAATCAGCCAAAAATGATGGAAAAAATGATTCAAAAAAGCTCTTTTTCGAATACATTTTAAAACTCAAGAATTTGAATCTGAAAATATCACCCAAAATTTTTCTGAAAAAAAGGTTCAAATTTTATAACGAGTTGATTGGAAGGCCATTTTTCGCTTAAGTCTTCGCTTTAGTCTTACTTCCGAATAAATTACTTTTGAATCTGGAGTTGTAATTTAAAATTGGTCAGGATTTGAAAAAGTTTTTTGAGTACGATTTGCGAAAAAAATTAGCATCCTAGACATATCTGGAGCAGATATATTTTTTTGGAAGTGAAATTTCAAGATATCCGATTTCGATTTTTAGTATGGATAAACTGATATGTTTTGAAAAAATAAATACATTTTGAAAATCATGCCAGAGTGATACATTTATACCATATTTGGCTTAATATTGTAAAAATAATCAAATAATTTCATTAAATCGAGAAAACTAACAATTTTTTTTNTTTTTTTTAAAAACGTGATTTTTTCATGAATAGTTTGAACTTATTTAGAAATATTTTTTGATTCCCAACAGATAAAGTCAATTAGACAAAATTATTAAGTAGAACAAAGCACTGCGCAGATATGAAGATAAACATACATTTCCTGGAGCCTACTATGACGTAGTATCACGTGGTTTTAATAACCTTGCTTTTCAAACGTTTTTTTCTAGAGTTAAACATATAATTTCTAAAATATAATATATTTTTTTCAAAAGTTTAACTCTTGAACTTGATCATACAGGAAAAGTTAAAGGTTGATCTTATAAGAGTTTTCTGTAACCAACGCTAAAAAATGCCCTTCTGAAAGGGTATTATGCCTTGGCGGACCTTTTTGTATATGCTTTGGAGGGTTAAGCAATATTACAGATATTATTTTTATGAATGTCCACTTCGTTTACTCTCGTAGAGCTAATTTCAAATTGTGCAGGAATGATGTAGCAACAATCATACAAACAATCAACAACTCATACCGGACTGGAATGCAGAGAACGCACCAAGCCATACATCACTCTTCATCGAGCATCATTCGAATTTTTCTTTACGAGAGCTAACTGAGTTGAGATCCTCATATCATATGAAACTTATTTTTATAAATTAGACCTAGGTGGGTTCTCACAGTTTGAATTATTTTTTGAAATTCTAAAATTTATGTTTTCAGAGTTCCAGCCGCCGCCAGTTCCATACTGTGATCGACTCCCGACATTCACTATTTTATGATTATAACCCTGCTCACAGATTTGTTGCACGCGTAGGTGCCCAGTCGATGGTGAGTAACCCATGTATTTTCAAAAGTTACAACTCAGGCCATTCACCAACGACTAAGCATCTACAATAAGATAGGAAGTTCCTATTAGGAACGTCAAAACTTTTGTTTGCTAAACATTTTTTCAATTATGTTTGAATTGTAGACTAAAATTAGAAGCCCTTGAAAAAATATTACGTTCAGTACAAAAACTTTTTTTAAAAGTTGTCAGCGACTGCTTGAAAATGAAAAACCCTTTTTAAAATTGCTTATAGTTAAGCTCAAAATTTGTTTTGGAATTTTTCTCGAAAGTATTTAAAATCTGAAGGAAATTTCAAAAATGATTTTTCATTTTAAAACATTATCTGACAAAAATTTCAGCTTTCAAAAATTTTTTTTACTGAATATAATATTTTTTCAAGGGCCCCAATTAAAATATAATAAAAAAAATGTTCAGCAAAATTTTTTTGCCGTTCCTAGTAGGAACTTCTTTAAAATACGAACTCAAAAATCAGCAAAGTTGAACAGGGGCTATAAAAAATATCATACTTGTATTTTATGTTTCTCTTTCTGCATTTAATTTCGTAACGATGGTTTGCTTGTGGAAAAACATGTCTAAATTATGACACAAAACATTTTTCAATAGCATAAAACTAAAATCGAAAAATATTCTTAATGTGGTTTGAGTCTCAAACTATGAGTTGTTATATATTTCTGAATAAAGTGTTCCAGTTAAACATAAATTTACGACCAAAAAAAATCCAGTTACAAAAGTGTTTCAGTTACAGAGGCAGCGCTCTAATTTAAAACTGAGTTCAGTGGATGCAAATGACCCAATTTCTGTGTAGAGTCCACATTTGAATTAGAGATATTGATATTTCACTTCCAAAAAATGTCTGTTTTAAGCAGGTTTCCAAAAGGGATGGCTTTTATTCCCCTTTCTTTCCCTTTTCATAGCAAAAATAGGGACAATTTGGGGATAGGGATGGAAATTTGCCAAAGGGATAGCTTTTTCGGAAGCCTGGTTTTAAGATATAAATTAATTATTGATTAAATGTGTTATGCATGCACACTTTCCATAAAATTTTATCTCACCTTTTTATTTGATGTCTAGTTTGGAAATAATTTTTCGGAAGTAAAATAAAGGCGAAAATTCTTATGAATCCATCCCCGTTATATCCCTTTATCACTTTTTGGTTAGAATGCGTAGCCACAACGTTAAAATTACACGTTAAAAGGGTAGTGGCTACGCATTCTAACCAAAAAGTGATAAAGGGATATCGGACCCTTATGAACCGACCAAAAATTGAAGTATTTTATTTAAAAATTGGTTATTCACCAGCTTGGCGTGATTAACCAGATTTTGACCGCTTATAACTAGCTTAAAAAGACGTATATTAACACTTTCTTGATTTCCTATCGTACAGTTGAAAAATTTAATTCTAATAAAAATTAATGTTTTTATGAGGTCTCGAGTCTTTTTTCCCCCATTATGCGGGAAAAATGTCAGATTTTTTTCCGCATGAAAAAAATGCGGGAACAAAAACTTGCGTTTTTTTTCCCGTATGAAAAACTTGGGTTTTTTCCCGCATTTATGTGGCAAAAAAGGTAGATTTTTCCCCGCATTTGATTTTTTCTCCTGCATTTGAGATTATTAATATTTCAAATTAAAAAATTTTTGATTCAAAGTTAGATTTTTTCCCGCATTTGAGCAAAATAATATTTGAAATTATTTGTTAGGGTTAGGTAAACTCGTGCCCAGTGTTTACGCGAAAACTGTTTTTCAAAAAGTTAGGTTAGAAATTTTTCAGAGACCACCTCAATCGATAACCTCTAAAATTGTAACTAATTGTTGTTACCTTTTAAATATACAGAAATATTTTTTTTAAATGTCATAGTTTGCGAAATTCGAATGCGGGAAAAAACGCTCTGAGCTCATTTCTTTCCCGCATATATATCCTATTCCGAGTACACTAGATCAAAATTGCATAGGTAAAAATACAAACCATAAATCAATTTTGAAAAAAGTGAAGTAGTTTCTCATAAGTTTTCATGACTTTTATGACCATCACACCAAAGTCCAAAAACAATCACGTGACCTTCAAATAAAAAATAAGCTTTTGGTTCAAGTAAACAAATAGTGATCAAATTACGCCGAAAAAGATTTAGGGCCGATTAATACCAAATTCAAGAGTTGAACATTATAATATTTTCCAAAAACGTCACGTGATCATATTTTCGAAGAAATAAGGATTAATTTATGACATATTCCAAACCTTATTTTTGGATTATTTCGTCACGTGATTTTATTTGGACTTTGATGTAATGTGAAAAAAGTCTTAAAAACGTTTGAAGTTGACCTTGGAATTTTTTTGACGTAATTTCAGTACTTTTTTCAAATTACTGTATATTGGTACTACATGCCTATGTTTTCAAAAGTACTCAAATCACGTGGAAGACCCCTTCAAAGAATCGTAACGAATTTCTAAGACTATTATTGCATTATAGTATGCCCTCCGGTTTAAATAGAGCATTTCTAGAAGTCATAACTTCCAGAATGCTGATTACATAAGAATGCGTAGGCGAGAGAGAAGGTGAGAGCAAATATTTATTATCACGAGAAATAAGTTATCCTCAAAATTTAAGAGTCATTTAACTAGAGAATTTTGTGAAAAACATTTAATTAATTTTAGACAGAGCGATAAATAATCATTTGAAGTTTTTATATAAGGTAGTTTGGTGCAATTTTTAACTCAGTAGCGTCAAATTGAAGAAGTAGGTACGAACTGCGTGTCTTTTTAAAAACTTTTAAAAAGGGTAGGTGTCGGCGTAGGTGGGATTGTATCAGATTACTGCTAAGTTAAATTACCGCGAAGTCTGATAGTTACAAATGTTTTTGGAATATCACCTTTTGCTAGTTTGGCGGAAATGACCTTGGAAGAGGCTCAAATCAGCTACACCCACTCCCTTAAGGGGTCTTCCACGTGATTTTAGTGATTTTTGAAAAAAATATAGTACAGTTATTTGAAAAAAGTACTGAAATTACGTCAAAAAAATTCCAAGGTCAACTTCAAACGTTTTTAAGACTTTTTTCACATTACATCAAAGTCCAAATAAAATCACGTGACGAAATAATCCAAAAATAAGGTTTGGAATATGTCATAAATTAATCCTTATTTCTCGAAAATATGATCACGTGACGTTTTTGGAAAATATTATAATGTTCAAAACTCTTCAATTTGGTATTAATCGGCCCTAAACTTTTTTCGGCGTAATTTGATCACTATTTGTTTACTTGAACCAAAAGCTTATTTTTTTTTGAAGGTCACGTGATTGTTTTTGGACTTTGGTGTGATGGTCATAAAAGTCATGAAAACTTATGAGAAACTACTTCACTTTTTTCAAAAATTGATTTAAGCTATTTTGAAAAAAAATGTACTACTTTCACCAATCTTATCCCTTAAATATACGGCCACGTGATCATTTTGGAGCTATCGTGTGATGAGAAAAAAGTCTTAGAATTTTGTTCTCATCCTGCTCAAAGGCTTTTTTTGATGATTTAAATTTTTTTTTGCAAAAAATAAGTACTGTAATACAGTGAAAATTTTCGAAAGAAAGAAACGCACAAACGTCGATTATCCAAATAATCGATCGATCATTTGTAAATTTTCATCCATACATGATTAAGGATGTGGGCGACGATAGTTGGGCTCTTTTACACACATTTCAAGTGAAGTTTCTGAGAAACCTGGCTTCAGAAATAATTATTTTTTTCCAAATACGTAGTACAACTCTTAAGAAAGTTGCCAGTTCTATTCAGAGCATCTGATACCTCAACCTACGCTCAGAAAATGGTTTTTAGTAGGCGTCCTTAAAGCACTAAAAAGCCTACTCCTCATCTATTCCTTATCATGTTTCTTGTTATTTGCAATTAACTTTCAAATATGAATGCGCATCTCCGAGCGGTAGAACATTTTGAAAATTTTGCCCCTAGTGGTCAAAACAGCGTATTTGGGAGCCTCACGCAAAAGCCTACTCCTCCTTGAAAATTATAGAAAATGTTCAATTTGTGCATGAACTTCACCGCAAAGCCTGGATTAAGGTTCCGAACGGAAGCCTTTTTCCAATCTTCCTCTCCAAAGTCCCAGGAACGACTTGTGAATTTCTAGTTTTTGGTGTAATTCTGAACTATAAATTTTCTATAACCTACTTTTTTTAAAAAAAAGTTAAAATTCAGAAAAAATCTTCCTAGTTAAAAAACTCAGTGACAAATTCTCTACGAAATAGGGCAATCAAAAAAGTTATCTGAGAAATCTCAATTATCGTCGCCCTTAATTTTACCTTCAATTTCAACCTCCGAAAAACCGACTTTCTTTGAAAAAATCTCAAAACCAAAAAAAATCTTAAAAGTTAAAAAAACTTGGCAGAAAATTCTCTACAACATAGGTGTATCAAAAAGTATTATACGTGAAGCTGAGATATCGTCGCCCACATCCTTAAGGGTCCTTAATTGCGATTAAAGGCCATTGCGCCACGGATGGCGCAAAAGACACAACGGGAGATTAAATGGTGAATGGCAGCTAGATGGCAGAAATCAAGTCCACGAGTTAATTTCAAACTTACCGAAAACTAGTAGTTTTCTGCCGAAAAAAGGTTTAAATGGGCACAATTTTGATGAAAAATTAATTTTTGATTTTCGCTTCTGAAAGTTTCATTAGACGACAGCCTAGTGGACAGCAAAATTTATGCCAAACAGAGTTATTTAAGAAGAATTTTTTTAAAGATACTGTAATTTAAGAAACGAGATGAAATTCAGGTAAGGAGAATTATTTGTTAGAGTTGTTTTTCTATTTTGATAGATGGCACTTTCCCACGCGTGGCCACGTGATCAAAATTCCCGTCTCACTCTCGCCACCACACCTAACTGGCCTCTCTCCTATTCTGAGTACAGTAGAGTTATAACTAACCAAATCCCTGAATTGAACACACCAAT
>SCLH01063452.1:0-13265 GCA_004367855.1 Oikopleura vanhoeffeni
ATTGTGGCCAATATATTGGATTAATTTGGTATTGTGAGGAAATCAGAATGCGAAATGCGCGATTGAGGCGAGTATACTTTTAGAGCGAAATTACCAGATTTTATTCGCTGCTCGCGCCAGTCGCGCCTTCTAGAGGAAGCTCTCGAAAACAAAGTTGAAACCAGGAAGGGCATCCGAGCCAGATTTTTGCTGATCGGATGATCCGATTCGGATCGGATCGGAAATTTCGGGCCTCAAAATTTTTGCTGATGGATCGGACCGACTTGGAATAAAAATGTGATCGGCATCGGAGGCCCGATTGAAATTTGCTGATCGGATCGGTGATCGAATCGGACTAGCTCGTAGGTGACGATCAGATGCTTCTGAATAGTACTTGCACCTTCCTTAAGGATACTGTCGCATTTATGCAGACTCGCGACATTGGAAATTTTCTAGATTATCTTTAAAATGTTTTTTCTGAAAATTATGGACAAAAATAAGTTGATAAGAAGTCTTTGTTATTTTCAATTGTCATGAAAAAAAGTATTTTTATCGCGATTGAGAAAAATTTCTTTCATTTTTTTCAAATTTGGGAAATTTCTGCGGAATTTGAATCGGCTGTTTCCAAAAAGACGAAATACAAAAATGGAAATGTGGACCTCGGCTGTGCGCGTATCCTTAGGGATCTTATACATACCAGTGTTAGGTTTCTGCCGTTAAATCCAGGGAGAGTAGTAAGTTCCCGAGGCACTCAAAATAAAGCCAAAAAAACAGTGTTTTGCTCATTTAAGCTCAGGATGAAATTTTAATGAGCAAATGAACCTTCGGGCTCTGCCCACGTTCTCTGTGGTCAATAAAAGCTATAAACAGTATCTCCTCTATCTTCAAAACTCAGGGAGGAAGTAGGCCTTTTGAAGTGAAAATAGTGCCACTTTTGGAAAAGGTCGTTCCTGATTTGGCGGCTAAGTCAGAGGCCTTCCGATTTGTTTTGTGGAAGCAAGATTAATGTTCAATTATCCCTAAACTGAAATCCATATGTCGTGCTGTTCTAGTTATTTCATTGAGCGACGCTGAAAACCCTGTTTTTGGCCTTAAAATGGCGACCAGTACTCCCTTAAGGATGTGGGCGACGATAATTGAGATTTCTCAGAAAACTTTTTGATAGCCCCATTTTTGTAGAGAATTTCCACTGAGTTTGTTAAAGCTAGGATTTTCTGAATTTTGATTTTTTTCAAAAAAAAAGTAAGTTTGAGATTTGAAGAAAATGCTGAAAAATTTGAGAAATTTGAAGATGAAAATACCAATTTCGATCTAGAATTTATTTGTCACCTTTTCAAAAACTGCGAATGTAGACACTTAACTCGAAAACTGCCAAAAAAACGTTTTTAAATTTCCATTTTTTAATTTTTTTTAAATTTCAAAAAGTTAAGAATTTTCAACAAAAACTAGGAAATTCACAAGTCGTCCTGAGACTTTGGAGAAAAAAAAATCGAAAAAAAGGCTTCAATTTTGAACCTTGACTCAGCCTTTGCGGTGAACTATGATCGTACAAATGAAAATTCCATATATTTTAAGGAGAGTACGGCGTTTGCGCGAGGCTCCCAAATAACTGTTTTGAAACACTAGAGCAAAATTTCTGGAAAAAAGGCTTCCATTTGGTGATGAGTATATATATCTTCATTCTAAATTGCAAAATATCAATTAAAAAGTTGATGAGAGAATGAATGAGGAGTAGGCTTTTTAGTGTTTTTGAGCACGCCTACTAAAAAACCCCATTTCTGAGCCGAGCTTGAGCGTATCAGATCTGCTCTGAATAGTACTGGCACTTCCTTACGAGTTGTACTCACGTATTTGAAAAAAATTAATATTTCTGAAGCCAGGGTTCTCAGAAAACTTCACTTGAGAATGTGTAAAAAAGAGCACCAATTATCGACGCCACATGCCTTAAGGAGGTGGGGTTGTCCCGCTGATATTGAGCCTCTGCCCCAAAGGTCATTTTCCCGCCCAAACGAGCATATATTCCATCAAAACATTTGTTACTTAACAAAACTAACCGTCACCGGAATTTGTGAACTGCAACAGAATCTGATACAACCACCACGCTTTTAAAATGCTCTTAAAAAGACACGCAGTTCGTACCTACTCCTTCAATTTCATCATTTGTATTATTTTTTGGTCAGGCTCGGAGAAAACCTAACAAATAATGCAAAAATTGGTTTTTGTTTTAAATTTCGCTTTCGGCGGCCAAAAACGAAAACAAAAGATTATTGATTTATTTTATGATTTAAATTGAAAGTGCGGTTAATTTGTTTTCTTTTGACGCATACAGAGTTAAAAATTGCACCAAAATCTTTAAAAGTGTTGTTTCTTAAATTTTGTCAAAAAATTAAGGCTCAAAATAAAAATTTACATGACCCCCATTCGAAGCAGCCACAAGAGCGACGAACTGCAATCATATCAAAATTCAAAAAAAATCCACGGTCAATCATTTCATATAGTACATGTCAAACAAGCTTGTGCTTTCAGATGCAGTATGAGTCTAAAGCTGATCTCTCAAACTGGTGGAGGAGATAGCTTTTGCCTAGCCTCCCAAAACTGACCATTTTAAACAATTGGCCTAAAAATGAAAAGTTGACATGGTCCCAAGAGACCCGAAGCCAAAATTTCAAAAAAATCTCTATCCATTGGTAATCAAGTCTTGTGCTTTCAGATGCAGATAAGTCGACAACTGTATCTCTCAAACCGTGGAGGAGATAGCTTTTGCCTGAGGCTCCCAAAACTGACCATTTCAAAATTTTTGTTTTTTTTTGCGTTTTTGTCCGCTGAAAGCAAACAATGTTAAAAAAAAAGCGCTTTGCAATATTTGTTAGCTTGTCCGGAGCCTGACACAAAAAAAAATAATACAAATGATGAAAATTGAGGAGTAGGTACGAACTGCGTGTCTTTTTAAGAAGTTTTTTAAAGCGTAGGTGTCGGCGTATGTGATAGTATCAGTTACTGTTAAGTTCAAAATTACGCGAGGTGTTCTGTTAGTTACAAATGTTTTTGGATATCACCTTTGCTAGTTTGGCGGAAAATGACCTTGGAAGAGGCTCAAATCAGCGACATCCACTTCCCTAAGGGGTGTCGCTGATTTTTACAGTTAACCGAAGCTATTTTTGAATAAATAGCAGAGCTGATATCCCAAAAACTTGTGCATCTTGAAAAAACAACTCTTCACGTGATCCCCAGACCCTCGGTTCGCGTTCGTGGTTGAACTTTTTTTCCGAAGCTCTAATTGGTCAAAAAAGTGAAACTCGAACGCGAATAACTTCATCGTTATCAGCGTTCGGCCGAATGTGGCTCATTTTTTCTAAATTTTTGCACCATTTTTCATAAATTTAAATTCTATCAAATTCCTATTATCAACCTTCGGGCCTTTGGAATTCATTTTTTCTAATAATTTAAAGATTATGAAGTTATATTTTTGAACATTTTTAAGAGAAGGCCGATAAGAGGACATTGATGTTTTTAATTCAAAAAAAAAATTATGTATTTCATTCAAATTTGAAAAAAAAATTACCTGAAATCGACGAAGCCCGATAAAGAGAATTAATGTTCGCAATTAAAATTTGTAAGAAAATGAACCTTGAATCGGTCAAGAAATTTGCGAATTTTTAAGAATTTTCATATCTCGGAGAAAATTGTTAACATTTTTACAAGATTTTAGGACAATTGACTAATTTTGAAGACGTTTTAATATATTTTTTTTCAAATTCTAGAAAAACTTTAAAAATTATTTAATTTGATTCTGACGCAAATTGGCAAATAATATTTTTAAACTTTCAAGAAATTTAAATTTTCCATATGTTTCATAAAAAAAGTCTCCAAATTGTGGTTAGATTTAAAAAAAAATGGTTCTTATTCGAAAGTTTCAAATTAAAACAAGTTTTAAATATTTGGTGAAAAATCTCAAATTCACAAACTTTTAATTTTTTTCAGAAAATTGCCAAGAAAATTTATAATTACTTCGAAATTTTTTAAACTTTTATTCTGATTTTCAAGAAAATGTATTAATTAACTCAATTTCAAAATATTTTCAAACTTATGAAAAGTGAAATTAAAACGACATTTTATATTAAATTAAAAAACAGATTTATATTTAGAGTTAAATGTAATAATTTGAGAATTGACAATTTTTTTATTCAAAAATTTGGATTATGTTAAAATTTAAATTTTTTAATATTCAAAAATTTCTGAAAACTTTTTGAAATTTATCAGAAAAATTAAAAGTTTTTCATTACAATTTTAAAAGTTATTTTGGAACTTTGAAGAATTTCTTAGAAAATAAAACGTAATGGCAATTCTCATAAAATTGACAATTTCCCAAAAAATTAAAACATCATTTGGAATTTAAAATTTTCTTTAGAAATTTGTTAGTGTTTCATAATTTGAAAACTCTTTAAAATTTTATAAAATTTTGAATTTTATTTCAAAAACTTTGAAGTTTTTAAGAAAATCTGAAAATTTCTGATAGTTTGAAATCTTTGTTTAAAATAGAACTTTTTTCAAAATGTGACGTTTTCTTCAAAATTCAACTAGATTTTGGTTTATTTTTTCAATAAATTCGAGAAGTTTTAATTTTTTTAAATTAACAGTTTATCTCTGAAAATTCTTAATTTCAACATTCATTTGGAAATTTAAAATTGTATATTTGAAAAAAGTAATTTAAATTTATTCACGAAATTAATGAAAATAAAAAACTTTATTTTGAAAAATTGAAACGTTTTTAAAAATTTTTCCATTTTATTAAAAGTTTGCAATTTTTCTGTTTATTGAAGTACATGATTTAAGTTCTTATTTTTTAAATTTATAAAACTCCGCTTCAAATTCATTTTTTGAAAGAATGATTCCTTAAAATTTTTTTTCGAACAGATATTGAAAAGGTTGTAATTATTGAATTGTTGATAAATTTCAAGGAGAAGTTTTAAGTTGAATTAAATTTTGCAAATTTATGTAAATTTTTCATTATCAAACTTTCAAGAAATTGTTAATTTTCACGATGATAGTCGAATTTGAAGAAAAATTTTAAATTTAATAAAACTATCTCATTACAAAAATTGTGACATTAAAAAACAAATTTTGAAATGTCATTTTAAATTGAATTTTTTCTAAAAATTTTTATACCTTCTCCAATTGGAAACAAACTTGCAAATTTGATTTTTGCAAATGTTTTAATTTTTTAAAACATTTCGAATTTTCTTGAAAATTTTGCTATTTTTTAGTTTGACAGTTTTCTTCAAATATTGACAAATTATTTTAAATGGACATTTTTATAAAATTGTTACACAATTCTCTCTCAAATATGACAATTTTTTAAAAATATGACAAATTTTTCAAAATTTGACAAATTTTAAGATAAAATTTAAAAAGCGGGAATTTTTTTTAGATGGATAAGTTGCTACTGATTACCTTTTTCTCCGAGATGGCTTGAGGATTCTCAAATTTCAAATGTAAAGCTCAGAGGAAAGCGTTTCGGGATTCACCCGAAAAATATTTTTTGTGCCCGCCCGATATCCGGCTATACCGGAAAAAAAACGGTAAAAATCGGAAATTGCCGTTTCTTGGTCACTGTATATGCTATCTGTTATGATTTTTTACCATTTGCTTTGAAAGGTTATTGAGAAATTTTTTTTAGGTCAAATTTGTAATAGGACCCCAAAAAGGTCAATTGTGAAAAATGACCCGCATGGGGGTCATATTCCATGTCATATGGAAGGAAATTTATGGAGATTCGAATATGAAAAATTTTTCTTGATGTAATATGACCCCGTTATCAACAAAACTAGTTTTTAAAGCATTTAGATCGGGTTTCACTGCGTTTATACATTTATATTACAGTAGTCAAAGATAATATCAGTTTAACACATGTTTATTCAGATTTTGAAGCCTAAAAAATGCTGGTGTCAAATTTTGTAAATATACACCATTTGGCCGTCAAATTTGAAATGTTCTCATATTTGGGCCATGTTGCATACCATATGAAAGACAATTTCCGTTTGGTTACGAATATTTATAAAGTTTTATAAACAGTTTAGCAAACAAATTTATAGCGTACTTCGCTGAAATACCTTTAAGAATTCAAAGGATTTTATGGAAAATCTCTAAAAATCAAAAAAATAATCTGTTTAGTGTGTACACTCGTGGTATGGCAAAACTTTTCTCGGAAAAGGACTATGTTATGTAAAAAATATGGTCGTTGTTCCTGCGGAACACAACCCTATTTTTTAACCCTAACCTAGTCTTTCTCAAGAAAACAGGCCTTGCGTCGTTTTATACCGAATTTTTTACTGAACTGTTTCCACATTAACCTTCAAAATTGAAAAAAATCTCTAGCGACTGGTCCCCCTTAAACTGCTCATGTTTGGACAGGCATACTACCTAATTAAGGCTTTGTGGTTGGAGTTATGGGCCATCGCCTAATATGTAGCAAAAATTTACATTTAAACAAAAATACAAAAAAAAATTTCAACTTTTTTCTTGAAAATCTCGTTTTTTTTTTGAAGTTATTTTTAGACATGTAGTGATTTTGTTAATGGTACCACAGTAATATTTTATACATTTTTAGAATTTCTACTAGTGTACTGTGATTTCTGTGTGAGATTTTCCCAAAATTTCCTTAGCAAAATTTTCCCAAATTGTCCTTATTAGAGGACGACCAAAATCCAAAGCGTGGTTTTGCCTATTTTCCCCAAATTGACCTTATAGAGGCGTGTCCTATAGACCAGAAAATCCACAGTAATTGAAAGTTATATTTATAAGTTCTATATGGTAGAAAAATAAGTAAGGTCTCTAATGTTCATAATTTTTAATAATTGTCAAAAATATCCAAGTTTTGTAATAAAAAACTTCGTAAAAAATGGTTGCAAAAGGTTTCGTATTACAAAAACTTGACATTATCGGTGTAAAATTTGAATGAAAAATGATGCCAAATGAGTTGTATTCGACCTGCGATTCCAATTAATTACGATAAAAATTACCTGAAAGCTAAAAAATGATTTCTGACCGATAAACGTGGTCATATTACACATTTTAGAGATATTTCTTATATATTCGTAACCACACGCGAAATTGTCTTTATCATGGTATGCAACATGGCCCAATAATGAGACATTTTTCAAATTTGACCCCAAATGCGTGTCATATTATAAAATTTGACACCAGCATTTTTTAGTTCAAAATCTGAATAAACATGTGCTTAAATAATATATTTGGACTTAAGCATTAAATGTATAAACACAATGAAAACCGCATCTAAAATGCTTTTAAAAACTAGTTTTGTTGATAACGGCGGTCATATTACATCAGAAAAAAATAATTTTCCGGAATCTCATAAAATTTACTCCATATGACATTAATATTGACCCCAAGCGGGTCATTGTTCAATTTGACCTTTTGTTGAGTCATATTCAAAAATTTGACCTCAAAAAAAATTCGCAAAAAATTGAAGCCGAATGGTAAAAAAAATCATAACATAGCATATACATGACCGAGAAACGGCATGACGATCTTGACCGGTTTTTCCGGTATACCGGATATCGGCGGGCCACAAAAATATTTTTCGGTGAATCCCGAAAACCTTGCTCTGACCTTACATTTGAAATTTTGAAAATCCCTCAAGCCATCTCGGAGAAAAAGGTACAGTAGCAACTATCCTATCGGTTAAAAAAAATTTCCGCCAAAAAATTTTCGTATAAATTTAAATATAACATAAATTCTATTTTCCGCGGCCATCGCCGATTGGAGCTTTCTGTTTAAGATAAAATACGAAACATAAATCCTCTATAGCTTCAAAAACGTTACCAAAAATGCAAATTTCACTTTTTAACGAACTTAATACGGCCCATTAAGGGAATTGTCGTCGCTTGATTTGGCCTTACTCGGCTTTCTATAAGTTATGCGAGTTCCGGTATTAGTGTGTCTAAAAACTAAGAGATCTGATGGTTGGAGGAAAAATCACCAAAAGACAACTTTGTTTTTTTTAAGTTAATAGAGACTGTGAAACCTATGTTCGTGGCAAGTTCGAGACTTCTGGAGCAGTCAGCAATCTGATCACAACTCAACCTACGGCACTAACATAAAACGTATTAGTAAACCTCATCAAAAAAAGCACTAAAAGCATACTCCTCGTCAGTTTTCATTATTTTCATTTTATTTTTGTGTGAGGCTCCAGACCCACAAATACAAAGAATAATCTAGAGCGTTTTTTTCGAAATTTTTTTGTTCGTCGGACAGAACTTTAAAGAATTTTCAAAACAAAAATCTGAAATCGAATTTAGGAGGGCCTTTTCAAAAAGCCTTACTCTCCGCAATTTTCAAGATTAATTTCGGTTATTCTTTATCTGAATGCTAAAACTTAGCCCGTAACAATAATCTATTGCGTTGGTTTTGAGACATTTAATATGATTTTTTTTTGTAATTATAAAAACTAAAAAATTTGAATAAGCTTTCGAGTGTATTAGATTCATTTTCAAAATTCAGAATTAAAGAGTATGAAAAATTATTCTCGCAGCGTTAACAAAAAGTAATTTCGCGCTCAAAAATAATTTTGAATAGTAGGCTCGAAATTGGTTATTAAAAGCCTACTATTCTATTTGTTCAAAAGGGTCATTGAAACGAGAAATACAAGTTACAGATCAGATAAATTTCCTATATTTAGCTGTTTGTTAAGCGTAGGTTGTAACTGAGTAATCATCAATAATTCTATATCGTTTTTTTCGGAAATGTTGATTCAGACTTCGTTCTGGCAGGCATATGAAGGTTGCTATAATTTTTTGATAATTTGAACACTTAAAAAAAGCTCACTCCCCTACAATTTACATCAATTTTTTCTAATTTTTGAGTACAAGTTCGCAGAAGCAGTATCAACCAATATCGGAAGCCATTTTTCAAAAATTTTGCTTTTGACAAGGTAATTTTTTTTTCGACCAATTTTGTTGGAATTTTTTTGTCGGTTTTGTTTGCATTTTTTTCCGTTAGAAGCCAAAATGTGAAAAAGGCTCTAGATTATTATAGATAATGGCTTCTCGGAACTTGACTCAAAAAATTATTAAAAAATATGTAAAATTGTAGAGTAAGCTTTTTAGTGTTGTTTTCGGGACGCTTATTCAGGGATGAGTGCGTGGGCGTAGGGTTGAATGGTATCAGACTACAATTAGTGATTAATATTATCTTCTAGGCTTGGTTGCTGCACGTTTCAGAAATTTTTTCAATACCACTCTACCAGTTCATCAATAAACCATGTGTAAAAACCTTCAAAAAACAGCTTAATAAGCGACAACCACTCCTTAAAAGCCTCCAGTACCGTCAAATTCACCACTTTTTTCAGTATGTACGCATTTTTTCAATCAATGTTAAAATCCGAGCTAGTCGATCCGATCAGCAAATTTCAAATCGGCCTCCGATGCGATCACATTTTTTTCCAGGCTCGGGTCCGATCAGCAAAATCTGCTCGGATGCCTTCCCTGGTTTCAACCCTTTGTTTGAGAGCTTCCTCGTAGAAGGCGCGACTGGCGCGAGCACGATAAAATCTGCTTAATTTCGCTCTAAAATGTATACTCCCTCAACTCGCCCAATTTTCGCATTCTGATTTTCTTACACAAAATTACCAAATTAATCAACAATATATTGGCCACAATAATATATCGAGAATCTGATCGAGGTCAAAGACGAACGCTAAGGATGGGGCAGCGTGATCCCTACTTAGATATGTGATTAATTTGTATTAGTCGAACAATCAGAATGCGATAATTCGAGCGATTGATGGCAGAGTATACCGTTCGGCTAACGTTTAGAGCGATAATTAACCTGATTTTATCGTGCTCGGGCCAGTCGCGCCTTCTAGAGGAACGCTCTCGAAACAAGTGAAACCAGGGAAGGGCATCGAGCAGGATTTTGCTGATGGATGATCCGATTCGGATCGGATCCGGAAATTTACGAGGCCTTCAAAATCTTTTGCTGATCGGAATCGGAAAACCGAGCTGGAAAGAAATGTTGATGCGGATCCGGAGGGGCCCGATTTGAAATTGCTGATCGGATCGAAACTAGCTCGATTTTAACAGTAGATTGAAAAATGTTCGTACATACTGAAACAAAGTGTGATTTGACGTAACTGGAGGCTTAACCTTGTGATATAAAAAAGTTCCTCGCCAAGGACCAGAGCCACAATTTGTGCTCTATCTTTGAATGTTGTTCCACAGGAAAGCTTAAGGCAGTTGGAGATTTTAATTTTGTCTGCCATAGAAGTTGAAAGGTCATACTTTTTGCATTCGACTGATTTCATTATTCTAGATATTTATTTGCGTTCTGAGCAAACTAGTGAGAAAAGCAAGGTGTACCATAATCACGTGATACACGGTCACAGTGTCGCTACAATTATTTATCTCTGTCGCAAAACAATGCACAAGAATCTGGCCTACGCCATAGTTTGTGTCCGGCGTTAGATTTATATCTCATAAATCAAACATATTTTTAAAAAGTCAAAAATTTCTCGATGACAAAATCCATGATTTTTTGATGAAAAATGTTGTATTTTTCCCTATCAAAGCAGATAAATTGCTTTTTTTCTAATTATTTTCGAGTAATTTATGGCAAATGAAGTACAACTGTGGCAATGTCTTGATTGGTTAAATTTCACTTTATAATAAACTTAAATTTTTTTCATGTGATACTTGCAAGTTTGAGAATTTAGATATTTTCACTCCTAAGAAAAATGTCTGTCCTAATACCATAAGATTTTATTTCAAACTGTTATGCCATGCCAAAAAGCTTTCCTAAAACTGGCTAATCTCCATTTGATTGATGTATGGTCCAGTTCCGAAATAATTTTTACGGAGTGAAACAAGGCTCAAAATCCTGAGTAAATCAAACTCCCGTAATGCCGGAACAAAACACAGTTCGAAAAAAAATCAATTAATTTTCTTGACAACCGATCTAAATTCTTTATATAATGGATTTTGAAAACAAAAGATTTCCTGATCCAGTTTTTTGTCTTTTTTCGATGATTTTAGGTATTCTAGAGCCACAATTTGGCTCTGTGCTCACAAGGGTAAGGGAGTGGTTGTCGCTTAATTAAAGCTGGTTTTTGAAGGTTTTACACATGGTTTATTGATGAACTGGTCAGAGTGGTATTAAAAAAACTTTCTGAACGTGCAGAACAAAGCCTAGAAGATAATATTAATTACTAATTGTTAGTCTGATACAATTCCAACCTACGCCACGCACTCATCCTGAATAAGCGGCCCGCAAAAAACACTAAAAAGCTTACTCCTCCTACAAATTTACATCAATTTTATAATTTTTTGAGTCAAGTTCCGGAGAAGCAATATCTATAATAATCTAGAGCCTTTTTCAAAATTTTTGCTTCTAAACGGAAAAAAAAATGCAAACAAAACCGAAAAAAAATTCCAACAAAATTTGTCGAAAAAAAATTACCTGTCAAAAGCAAAAATTTTGAAAAATGGCTTCCGATTATTGTTGATACTGCTTCTGCGGAACTTGACTCAAAAAAATTAGAACAAATTGATGTAAATTGTAGAGGAGTAAGCTTTTTAGTAGTGCAAATATCAAAAAATTTATAGCAACCTTCATATGCCTCCAGAACGAGTCTGATCAAAATTTCGAAAAAAACGCTATAGATTATTGATAATTTACTCAGTTACAACCTACGCTTAACAAACAGCTTAAATATAGGAAATCTTCATCTGATCTGTACTTGTTATTCTCGTTTCAATGACCCTTTTGAACAAATAGAATAGTAGGCTTTTAATACCCCAATTTCGAGGCCTACTATTCCAAAATATTTTGAGCGCGAAAATTACTTTTTGTTAACCTGCGAGAATAATTTCTTCATACTCTTATTTCTGATTTGAAAATGATCTAATACATCGAAATCTTATCAAATTTTTTAGTTTTTATGAATTAAAAAAAAAAAGTCATATAACATGTCTCAAAAAACCAAAGACAATAGATTATTGTTACGCTAGTTAAGCATTCAGATAAATAATAAACCGAAAATTATCTTTGAATTGGCGGAGAGTAGGCTTTTGAAAAAACCCTCTAAATCTCGATTTCAGATTTTGTTTGAAAATTCTTTAAAGTTTCTGTCACGACGAAAAAAAAAATTTCGAAAAAAACGCTCTAGATTATTCTTTGTATTGATGGTCTGGAGCCTCACACAAAAAAATAAATGAAAATAATGAAAACTGACGGAGGAGTAGGCTTTTTAGTGTTTTTTTGTGAGGTTTACTATACGTTTATGTTAGTGCGTAGGTTGAGTTGTATCAGATTACTGAATGTCTAAAATTGATTGCGAAAAGTTGTCTTAACGTTAAAAAAAGTTTTTGGGATTCCACCATATTAGTTTAGCAAGAAATCGCATCTTAAAACAGACAAATCAGCGACGACCAATCCCTAATGGGCCGTTTAGTTTTAAAAAGTGAAAATTTGCATTTTTGGTAACGTTTTTTTGAAGCTATAGAGGATTTATGTTTTCGTATTTTATCTTAAACAGAAAAGCTCCAAATCGGCCGAGGCCGCTAAAAATAGATTTATGTTTAATATTTTAAATTTATACGAAAATTTTATTCTTAAAATTTGTCAAATTTTTGAAAAAATTTGTCATTATTTTTAAAAAATAATGTGCATATTGAAGAGAATTTGTTGTACAGAATTTTTATAAAAATTGTCCATTATAAAATAAATTGTCAATATTTGAAGGAAAAACTGGCAAACTTAAAAAAAATAGCAAATTTCAAGGAAACATCGAAATGTTTGTAAAAATTTAACAGTTTGCAAAAATCAAATTTGCAAGTTTTGTTTCCAATTTGGAGAGGTTATAAAAATTTTTAGAAAAATCGTCAAATTAAATGAGCATTTCAAATTTGTTTTTTATGTCACAAATTTTGTGAATTGAGATACGTTTTATTAATTAAAATTTTTCTGTTCTAAACATTTCGACTGATCATCGTGAAAAATTATAACATTTGTCTTGAAGTTTGTAATGAAAAATTTTACATAAATTGCAAAATTTAAGCAAACGTTTAAAAACTTCTCCTTTGAAATTTTATCAACAATTCAATAATTTACAACCTTTACAATATCTGTTTCGAAAAAAATATCTTAGGAATCATTCTTTTCAAAAGAATGAATTTGAAGCGGAGTTTTATAAATTTAAAAAATAGAACTCAAATCATGTACTTCAATAAACAGAAAAAATTGCAAACTTTTAATAAAGTGGAAAAATTTTT
>SCLH01063452.1:13902-30002 GCA_004367855.1 Oikopleura vanhoeffeni
GAGAGATTCGAACACCGCGCTATAGAGGATCAATATCATTGTTCAAAGATTACTATGGTATGGAAAAACGATAACATGTATGAACAATGTTTCGGTTTATAAATCATAAAGCTTATCCACGAGTTGCAATTTCAACAGTTGAACTTCCATAATCTATAATTTTTTCAGCTTAAAGTAATAAGAATCGTCGGGCTTACTTTTGAACTAAGATAGTCGTGTGATAACTTAATATCCTTGATACAATTATAATTCGGCAAACTAGAGTTATATTTAGCAACACAATTTCTAAATGAATATGTTGAAAATTCTAAGATTCTCCCAAAGTGTCAAACTTTGAATTACAAGTCAGTTTATAAGTATTATATCTTTTTTATTCATTCTATACAGCTTGGTTATGAAATAAACCAAACGTATGCTTTATTATGAACAAAGTATTTAATCGTCGCACAAAAGTGAATACAAATATAGCTATAACTTAAAATAACTCTCTCTCTTACTTGCAAGAAGACTCCTGTCAACTTCACGGACGTCGACGTCCATGAACTCAACTTATCTTGACATCATAATTTATTAGTCCTCAACCGATCAATCATGAAGTCTGTGTTCAATGACTTCATAAACAATACAGGCACGAGAGGGTAGATAGTCTTTGGTTTAGTGAAGTATTAAAAATTATTTATTATTGACGTTTTTTTTAATAAGTTGGCAGTGAAAAACTAATGATGAAATGACAAAAAAGTAAGTAAATATATTGAAGGGGGCGTCAATGAATTTGGTGGCTTGTTTATATATCAACAATATCTTTTCTTCGTATAGAAATTTATCGCTTCTTTAATTATATATTCGTAATTTTAAGTATCCAAATTTATAACTTTCGCTCGGCTCATAAATTTATATATGAGAGTCACACATAAGAAATACGTACTTATTTTAAAATATTACATCATCAATAATGAAGCGCTTATAGTTTGAATCAATATTATTCCCGAACTAATCATAACAGGGGCAACGATAAATCAGTGACCCAATTAAATGCTCCCTGTATACTAGGTAATGTCATTCTACAAAGTACCTCAAGGAAGCCCAACCCTTTTGAATCAAAACTGGTTTCTATTGTACAACTTTGTATTGTAAACTAAAGTATTCTTTACAATACTAACAACCGTTTTTGAATTCAAAGCGGGTCGGACAGGATTAAATGATATAGACTGATATCAATATAGTCTACTATCTTTATCTCATACCAAAGCGACTCTTAAAATTGAGAGGTAATCTCTATAGCGCGTGTTCAAATCCCACTTATATTGTTTAAGTGATTATCCCGATCACTTTGGCGGGCCCAATACAAAGCACCCTTGCCTATATATACACAGCAAGATAATCACTAGGGCAAAATAAGATGCTTGAACAAACGCGCTATCAGATAACCCTTATTTCAAGATTAACTTTGATTGGAAAAAAGATATGATCTATTATTAAGCAACCATGTGACTTATAAAGAATAAACGATTTTGTAAGCGGTTTCAAGCTTATTTACACGCAGAAATATATTTTTTGGAACTCTTATCGAAATTTTAGAAGCTAGGCCTTTCTATTCAACATTTATTTCGACTCCGAAAATCTAAAAGAAAAATTTTTCTCCGACCAACATTTGATTTCTACTCTGTGATTCCGAGACTCGCTCTGCGAAAAACAAGAGTATGTCAAATCTCAATTCTTGCAAACATACAGCTCTAAAGAAATTGTTCTCCGTCTTTCGCGTATATTTCTCACACATTTTATCGTCATCTCTCTATTTATTTCTTTTGGCACGTTTGCTTATACGCCCTTCCAAGGGAACTATAGTTTTAAACGAACAAAACAAGTTCAAATCTGTTAAAATACAGAGTCCCTCAGAGTTTACAACAAATTCCGTCATGCTATTAGTTTGGGCTACGTAGACGAATATATATTTTCCAACCCTTATCAAATAACTGAAAAACTGTCGTGCATCTTCTGCTCGTAATTCTTCAATCGGTCAATTAATAATAAGATCGATACTCCTCAAAAAATCACATGGAGGTACACAACTTTCAAGTGTTCATTCAAAAAGATGGTTTCGAGGATCATTTTCGGCAAATTGACTTGCCAATTGGCGACGCAAACTTTGAAATTTATTGCCGCCGGTTAGTCAACCATACTATCCCTTACGCCCTTTGATACACTATTGGTCCCCTACGTACTTTCCACAGTGGGTTAACTACACTATGATGATTAAACATATCGATCAAATCTTATCAAAGAGCAATAAGGATATTAATATATGATATATTAATATTTTGGTATCATATCTTTAGCGAGCTTCATCAGCAGCTCCCTATGAACCGTCTAGATGCGTCTCAGGAAAAGTCGAATATATACTTTTGAATAAAACATGCGTGTTTTTGGAACCCACAATCGATATAATTTATATCATATAACAATGCTCAACGAGGCAGACGCAAGGATCCCCAACAACTATTACAAATTGT
This sequence comes from Oikopleura vanhoeffeni, assembly GCA_004367855.1. Classification (NCBI taxonomy): domain Eukaryota; kingdom Metazoa; phylum Chordata; class Appendicularia; order Copelata; family Oikopleuridae; genus Oikopleura; species Oikopleura vanhoeffeni. The sequence continues at coordinate 16,413 of SCLH01063452.1, forward strand.
TTTATACGAATCGTATAATACGATATAATTCTTACCGATTCATGGGTAGAGTCTGCAACACAATTGGAAATTCAATGAAAAAATGTGACTTTTGAAAAAGTCTAATGTTATCATAAATTTAACGAAACAACTGTACAGAAAATTTGAAATCTCCAAATCTTAATCCGGGAAAAGTGTCCATTTAAGTAAATCGATACAAAAAATAATTTGTTGATTTACTAAAATGGGCCCTTTCCCGGATTTAAAAATCAGGACGACGAGCGTATGATCAATGTTTCTTCATATTTAATTTGTTTTTGTTTTACACAATGTGTTATTTAAAATCGTTTTGGGCCGTTAAATTTGTTTCTAAAGATAACTTAAGGGTTGTAGGTGTATAAAAAAGGTAAGAGTCAAAGAATAATTGCTTGTATTTTCTGGAAAGTGAAAAAAAACAATTCTTTCTGTTATCCAATCTTCACCCTCATCACCCGCTTAATTATTTACTGTAACATTTTCAAAGTTTTTTTTCAACTGCAAATGATGCGGCATCATTGATGCCTCTTATAGAAAACATTAAAACATCTCACATTGCTGTTACGGAGTCCTGGCGATGCTTAACCGGTCTCATCGTTACTTTTTGGTCACGTGTCGTGACGCGTTAAATTTTAATTCTACGAAAAATAATTCTTTTAAGTTAACAACGAGTCAAGATACTCAAAAACGGTTTTTGACTTTTCAAAAAAGGTTATTGCTTATATTTTTACAACGAACTCCATCTCAAAAACGTTTACTATCTCTAATATATACGAGCCTATAGCGCGAGTCGAATCCACTAATGTTGTCAAGTGATTTTCTTAGTGATTGCTTGAAGTAATTACTCACCGATCAAATTAAGCGGCCCAATATCAAGCACCCTTCTAAATAATACTCAGATAGGTCACTAAGACACATTAGTGCGAACTTTCGACAGCGCGCTATAGAGATAGTTAACGTTTTGAGATGGAGTTTCCGTTGCTAAAAGGACATGAGAAATATCATCGCTGATCACTACTTAGAATCTAGAGCTAGAATCGAAAATTTTCAGGTATTAGATCTTTTATCGGGTAGCTTATTTAGCACGGAAGCCCTAGTTTTTGGAGTTAACTATTTCAATTATAAACTGTAATGAAGTTCGATAACATATTCTGATTAAATGGAAATTTTCACGTCAGGATTATAAATAACTGAACTCTGTCGGAAAAACACAAATATATTTCGCGATCATAATTTTCATTCGGCTTTAATTACGATTATAATGAAATGATCGCGACATCAAATCTAGTAACTAAAATCAAAAGTTTGTGGCGCAAGAAATTGCTCTGACGTTTTTTCTCTAGACACACACCAGAGAAAATTTAGGTCAATATTTTTACTACCCAGGGTGAGTTGCCTAATTTAACCTGGCTACTTTGAATTTGGAATTTCACATTTTCCGAAAACGTTAATTTTTCAATTTTCAAAATGCCAAAAATATGTGTTCAATCCCGCAGAGGTCCGCACTGGAAGGAGAGTTAAGTAAAGAGTTGTTTAAAAAGAATATTTAGCTGTAAAATAATTTAGCACATTTGGCTGATCTTCGAATTGTTCTGTAATGATTTTTTGGAAAACTTCAGTTAATTTGATTTCGCCGCGAGATATCTCTCGCTTTTGTAAAGCAGAAGTGTCTCTTATAATAGATATGGTACACATTTTATTTAAATTCCGTATTTTGAAGAAAACGACGTCATCTGATTGAGTAATTACAAAATGACCACCAATAATTACTAAAACATATTCAAAAACACTCGCCGGATTCGGATTATTTCAATTATTTTTTAAAAACTGATATTAATTTAAATGGTTTGAGTAAAGAAACCAAAAATGGGACCGATTTGGACAAATTTTTTTTACCTCGATGTTTTTTTTAAATACAGTTGTAATTGTTGAGATAGACAAGAACTCAATCGAATGCCAGGGTTGGGTAAAAGGGATCATCCCCGACTGCATTTCTATCCTCAATCCATTTTGCCTATCTTTTGCTTAAACCTACGCAAAAAGGGGATGAAACATCCACGCAAAAGCCATTCTTTTTACAAACCCTGATCGGTGAGTCTTTTCCAATCTAAACGGTGTGAACACTCTTAACAGGATCAAGACTTTTGATGGTATAGACGGATAGAAAACAATGGTAGGAGTCCTTGCTATAGTTAATTTGTGTTTGGTGTATTTTGCCATGAGCGTTATATAACATATTTTCATTTGATATTCTTTTAAAGGGCGAATATATGCAATTTTTGACCCGCTCAACGCTGTTAATTAAAAAAAAAAATTTCCTCAGTTGATTAAGTCCTGATTGCTTCCAAATTATTTATCGATAACGGGGCCCTCTGGTCGTTTTTTGTCATTTTTTTCAGGCCTAATTTTTATATAATTCGGTCTTGAAAACAACTTATCCAATTAGTTTTTCGATAGCTCAATACTGAGCTAAATATCAAGTGATAATAAGATAATAATAATTGAACAGACTTCGACCGTTTTATTTTTTCTTGAGAATACCTGAAATTAATAATCAGTTTTTGTTGAAAAATTTTGAAAACAAAATGGTCCGATTTTTTTTAATTTTTTTTTGAATATTGGTGCTCAGTTTGAGCTTTTAAGACTCAATCGGATGAATCGGTTTCAAAAGCCGATTAATATAAAAATTGTTGTTGCTCAAAAGTGGCAAAGAAGACGACAGAAGGCCCAAAAGGGTTAATTGATATCCCTTCTATCACACTAAATTAAATAAAAATTTTTCCAACAAGCATTTATTAACCAAAGTGTTTATAAAGGGATATCACTGATATTATATCAGGAAATAAGGATCTTCAAACTTCAAAAATATGACTTTACTAAAATAAAACCTTTAGTATCAAAATCCATGCCCAGTTAGTGTCCCAACAACTGCTCAAATTACAGAAATTAACGTCACAGGAAATTGCGAATGTGAGATGTTCCACCACCAATCGCGATGTATCGTTTTAGGTTGATGTCAGATTCATAAAATAAAACAAAGGTAATGTCAAATGATTTTTTAATATTAAAAATTTTTTGGATTTCCAAATAAAAACAGAAATTCTGAAAGTTTGGAAAAATTGTTTGTTTATACGGAAATGAAAAATTTTAATTTTTGAATTTTTGAGTTCAAAAAAATTCGGAGTTCGAAAAAAGGTCAACCATTCAAAAAAGTTAGCCAACCTAATCTGAGAGCCCGAATCGAGCTTCCCGCATTGAAAAACTATTTTTTGTGCTCTTGTGTCTTTCGTTTAGAAGAATTTGTCTCTCACTCTGAAGATTAATTAAATAAATCGAATCGTTTAAAAAATACAACCATTTTAATATTGAAAAATTTAAAGATTTGAAAGAAGGGTGGTGTTTTTTTGATCAAAATTGAGGCATTTACTTGAATTTCGAATAAAAATGTAATATTATTTTGCCAAAGATCCATATCACACTTTCGCACTATCGCCTTTCACACAGTGTCTATCCCTTTCCCCACCATCAAAAGTATTTTGAGCCTACTACTAAAGAACATTCGACATTTACTACACAGGGCCAAAATATTCCGGATAAGGGTGAATGAGGGTGATGAGATAAAGGTTGAATATATACTTGCATTTTTTGACATTTTTGCATATTATCAATTCTATTACCGAACTAGTGCAACTTTCACCGGACACATTGAAATTTCGAAATCCAAATGTCGTCACCAACGAATTTCAATAGTCAACTATAATCTACTGATCTTTTTATTTTATCAATTAAATCAGTATAATAACTTCATAATAAGATACTCAAATCTTTAAAGTCCAAAAGATTAAATGGAGATTTCATAAGCGAACAGAAGTTTAATTTTTTTTGGTTTCATATCTGAAGATCGTTAATATTTTTTATACAGTTATTTTTGTGGAATTTTTAAGTCAGTTGGGCTTATATATACATATAAATTTTCGATCCATACTCCGGCCGGTATAGAATAAATAATGAACTTCGAAAAATATTAGTCATTCCGAAATTATTGAGGAATTTTAATTTATGTTATCCATAATAATGTTTATTTTAAGTTTACTTGTCAGTAGGATCATAAGGAAGGTAGGGATGTATGCATTTCTCAGTAAACCGTCTCAATGGATCCAGATCGCTTGCTCCAGGATTAAACTATGGCCTTAATAACGGGTATGTTTAGATTTTTAAAAAAAAAAGTTATTTTTGACTTTATTTAATAGATAGATGATTAAATGTTCTTTAATATCATAAATTATGATATTAAGAAAATTTTATATACTATTATTTAATAAAGTCAAAAATAACTATACTTAAGTATTGTTGGGGTTGAGACATTAATATTATATTTTTATTCTATCATATGATACGTTTTTTAATTGACGTTCGGCTTAATCAGCCATTATCGGTGTGAAAGGGAAAAAGCTTTTTTTGCGAAAACGATGCGAAAAAGGGTTCATCATATCCATCCTATTTATCTGCGATAGTTAAATGGGCTGGATTGCTTAAGTGTCTTTTTTCTTAGATGGTGTCTGGTATAGATACAAGTACACAAGACTATTATGTAATATGACTAAAAATGTGGATAACTCTGCACCATATACAATTATTCTTCCCAATAATCCCTTTTACACTTTTGGTTAGAATGCGTGCCACTACCCTTTTAACGTGTGATTTTACCGTTGTGGTACCGCATTCTAACAAGGTGATAAAGGGATATAAATAACTCTACCATATGAATCATATCATATGACGTCCATAATCCCTTTAACACCTTTTGGCTTAATCTGAGAGCTGAAAAGCGGCCTCATGAGTGGCTAGGAGGGGCCTTAGGAGTGTTAGGATTGGCTCCATCAACCCACATCTCTCAGATTAAGCAAAGGTCTTAAAGGATATCCTTAGTAGATTTTGTTTAAATACTCATTCAAGAATTTTCTAACTAGAATCGAAAAAACTCTTGGGGTTTTCAAAAAATTCGTGGCATATCCAAAGTGGCAATACTGTAGTGAAAAGAAGTGTACCACTGGTTAATTATGTGGCTTTTCGAATAATCGGCTTCTTATTCGATACGTTTTGAGTGAAACAAAATTACTTCTCATATTTAGGAACTTACTTGATCAAAAATTGGTCCGAATCGATATTATTTTATTAAAAAAAATTCAGATTATTTCAAAGTTTTTGAAAAATGGTCCGTTTGGATTTCAATTAAGTTTCATTTTCTTGAAATGGTCATTTTGGAGCTATTTAAAACTCAGTCAGTTTGAGTCGTTTTTGAAAAGCTGAAGTGTTCACACTGAGGTCAACCTTCTTACTATTAAGAGAACTTTAGTAAATGAAATATATCGTCTTGTTTAATTATGGTTGAATATAATTTACTCTGAAAAAATTATTTTTTTCAATTATATAAAATTATTATAACATATTTAGGTACCATCACCATTGTCCAATTTTCTGGTGTCAAACAGCTCGAAAAGAATTAACGTCCAGCTCTGGAGGAGAAACTGGTACCAGTGGATTAAAACATTACAATGTCGAATTAGATTCTACCAAACTCGGAGATCCCAACAGATTCAATCCTGTCCGATGTCGAAGGTCCCTCGACGGAAATGGTCAAATTTTCTTGGCCTCAAGATTAAACCATGAAAATCATGACAATTTGACCGGAAACGTGGAAGGCCGTCAAAGGACAAAACGACACAAATTCTTATCGTCTTGCGATGAAGATTGGGATTGCAAAGCATTTGAAGTGGCCTCAGAATTCGAGGGCGGAACTGCACTTCGGAAAATCGGTAAAGTCATCAACAAAAATTGAATATCTAAGTTATGATTAATCAATAAATAATATTTCTTGATCGATTCAGCAAAAATAAACACAAATCAAAATCATCATAATTTGCGGTCATGTGTCAAAAATCAAAACAGTTTAGAGGAGCTATTTCTGATACATGTATGCTCATATGCAATATAGAAATTAAGCAACAAATCGACCAAATACGATTTTAAGATTTTTTTGTATATCGGAAACTTTGCCTGAAAACTGATACCAATATTGCATGCGTATCACTCACAATTTTATCGGAGACGAAATTTCACATGAGCTTGTACTCATTCATGAGTGAAGAGTAAATTCAGTCAAAATTTATGACATCATTTTCAGTGCGAAGTCCATACGAAAAATTAAAAATCTTGTTTTTAACTTGGCTTTGTCTAGGAAATTTGCGCTTGAATGTCAACTAATATATTCACTAATAGTTACTCATATGTCAATTAACTAGGAAACAAGAGTAGTATCTTTAATAACAATTTCATGGTCACGCGCCATCACAATCAAACTACGAACCTTCGCATGTATCGTACGACCAACAGACAACGCTGACCAAAACGAAGACTTCATCGTGGAGATTTTGGTGCAACTCTAAAAATCCAACTACAAAAAAGTGCTAACACTGACAAATTCGATAAAAGAAATGGGTCAAGCTATGGATTCGATTGTCGATGAAATTAAAACAGAAGTAATTTTTTTCGGAAATTTCAATTTTTGATTTCATCGAACATAAATGTCACACATACTAAATTTCTCTGTAACATTTGACAATAAAGTGCACGAGGATAGCATACAGATTCAGATCTAAAGATCTATTTCAAAATATTTGAACCGTTTTATTTAAGTAATTAAGCACAAAAATCGATATATGTAACTCACCCCGAATGCCGACAGCAAGCCCGATTATAACATTGCTGAATTTGGCAGGGCTTAATGCAGTCGGCTGATTTGCTGAATTGAATATGCCAAGCAAAAGAGGGTTCACCTTAGCCAATTATCTCGAGTGGAAATTCATACTTAATATACTACCAGTAATATAACCCTTTTTTTCACACTCTCCAAAGATTTGGTCCCTACTGCTAGACTAACAAACTACTATTACAACAGGACAAATCTTTGGCATAGTGTGAAAGGGGGGGGTGATATTTAGCAGTTAGCAATTTATTTTTTTTTAGATGTTTGATCACATCGTTCATTTTGACTATCTGGCACCTGAAGTCTGATTTTTTGAAAAAACGTCAAAGGTAACCGTGATGAAATACTTAAATTTTTAATGGATGAATTGTGAATATATTCAAAATAAATACATTTGACTGAATAATAAATAATTGTCGGCTCATAAAATATTAGAAGAAATACTTGCTTTTACATCGATATCAATTTTATATCATTTTTTGAGGCCAGAAGCTTCTTATTGCGGCAAGTTGGTTTACAAGTTACTTGTAAAACGTAACCTGAATACTTTATGATTCCTCAAAATTAAATGAGATACGAAAAACACATTAAAATTATCATTGCGGCAAATAAAGCCAATCAACATCAGCATTATCTAAACAATATAAAAAAAGACCAAATGTTTTTGATGACTTTCGACGTGTGTCCGTTATCGCGTAATTGGCCGTAAGAGTTGAATAATGTCCAAATTTCGAATACATCCACATGTTCGACCCAATTTGGACTGATACACTCGGAAATTTGGCAATTCCTTAATATATCTAAGATAGGGATCACCTGCCCTCATTATTGCGTTCGTCTTTGACCTCGATCAATATCTCGATATATTATTTGGCCAATATATTGTGATTAATTTGGTATTGTGAGAAAATCAGAATGCGAAATTGCGCGATTGAGGCGAGTATACTTCTACTAAGGAAATTAACCTGATTTTATTGTGCTCGCGCCAGTCGCGCCTTCTAGAGGAAGCTCTCGAAACAAGTGAAACCAGGGAAGGGCATCCGAGCAGATTTTGCTGATCGATGATCCGATTCGGATCGGATCGGAAATTTCGGGCCTCAAAATTTTTGCTGATCGGATCGGACCCGAGCTGGAAAAAAATTGATCATCGGAGGCCCGATTTGAAATTTGCTGATCGGATCGGTGATCGAATCGGACTAGCTCGTAGGTTGAGGTATCAGATGCTCTGAATAGTACTTGCACCTTCCTTAAGGGAGTGGGTGTCGCTGATTTGAGCCTCTTCCAAGGTCATTTCCGCCAAACTAGCAAGGTGATATTCCAAAAACATTTGTTACTAACAAAACCAACCGTCCGGTAATTTTGAACTCAACAGTAATCTGATACAATCCCACCTACGCTTTTAAAAAGCTTCTTAAAAAGACACGCAGTTCGTACCTACTCCTTCAATTTTCATCATTTTGTATTATTTTTTGTGTCAGGCTCCGGAGAACCCTAACAAATAATGCAAAATTCTGTTTTAAATTTCGCTTTCGGCGGCCAAAAACGAAACAAAAATTATTGATTTATTTATGATTTAAATTGAAAGTGCGTTAATTTGTTTTCTTTTGACGCTACAGAGTTAAAAATTGCACCAAAATCTTTAAAATTGTTTGTTTCTAATTTTGTCAAAAATTAAGGCTCAAAATAAAAATTGACATGGCCCCCAAGAGACGCCGAATCAAAATTTCAAAAAAAATCTCTAGTACATTGTCAAACAAGTCTTGTGCTTTCAGATGCAGTATGAGTCTAAACTGTATCTCTCAACTGGTGGAGGAGATAGCTTTTGCCTGAGCCTCCCAAACTGACCATTTTAAACAATTTGGCTAAAAATGAAAAGTTGACATGGTCCCAAGAGACCCCGAAGCAAAATTTCAAAAACTCTCTGTCATTGGTAATCAGTCTTGTGCTTTCAGATGCAGAATAAGTCGAAACTGTATCTCTCAAACTGGTGGAGGAGATAGCTTTTGCCTGGCCTCCAAAACTGACCATTTCAAATTTATTTTTGTTTTTTTTGCGTTTTTGCGCTGAAAGCAAAATGTTAAAACAAAAGCGCTTTTGATATTTGTTAGGCTGTCCGGAGCCTGACACAAAAAAAATAATACAAAATGATGAAAATTGAAGGAGTAGGTACGAACTGCGTGTCTTTTTAAGAAGTTTTTTAAAGCGTAGGTGTCGGCGTAAGTGGGATAGTATCAGATTACTGTCAGTTCAAAATTACCGCGAAGGTTGGTTTTGTTAGTTACAAATGTTTTTGGAATATCACCTTTGCTAGTTTGGCGGAAAATGACCTTGGAAGAGGTCAAATCAGCGACATCCACTCCCTAAGGGGTGTCGCTATTTTTACAGTTAACGAAGCTATTTTTGAATAATTAGCAGAGCTGATATCCCAAAAACTTGTGCATCTTGAAAAACAACTCTTCACGGTGATCCCCAGCCCTCGGTTCGCGTTCGTGGTTGAACTTTTTTTCGAAGCTCTAATTGGTCAAAAAAGTGAAACTCGAAGCGCGAATAAATCTTCATCGTTATCAGCGTTTCGGCCGAATGTGGGCTCATTTTTTTCTAATTTTTGCACCATTTTTCATAAATTTAAACTTTTTATCAAATTTCCTATTATCAACCTTCGGGCTCTTTGAATTCATTTTTTCTAATAATTTAAAGATTATGAAGTTATATTTTTGAACATTTTTAAGAGAAGGCCGATAAGAGGACATTGATGTTTTTAATTCAAAAAAAGAAATTTATGTATTTCATTCAAATTTGAAAAAAAAATTACCTGAAATCGACCGAAGCCCGATAAAGAGAATTAATGTTCGCAATTAAAATTTGTAAGAAAATGAACCTTGAATCGGTCAAAGAAATTTGTCGAATTTTAAGAAATTTTCATATCTCGGAGAAATTGTTAAATTTTTACAAGATTTTAGGACAATTGACATAATTTTGAAAGACGTTTTTAAATATATTTTTTTCAAATTCTAGAAAATTTAAAAATTTATTAATTCTGGTTTAATTCTGACGCAAATTGGCAAATATATTTTTAAAACTTTCAAGAATTTAAATTTTCCATATGTTTCATAAAAAAAGTCTCAAATTTGTGTAGATTTAAAAAAAATGGTTCTTATTCGAAAAGTTTTCAAATTAAAAACAAGTTTTAAATATTTGGGAAAAATTCTCAAAATTTTCATAAACTTTTAAATTTTTTCAGAAAATTGCCAAGAAATTTTTATTACTTCGAAATTTTTTTAAACTTTTATTTGATTTTCAAGAAAATGTATTAAATTAACTCAATTTCAAAATATTTTTCAAACTTAATGAAAAGTGAAATTAAAACGACATTTTAATTAAATTAAAAAACAATTTTATATTTAGAGTTAAATTTAATAATTGAAGAATTTGACAATTTCGTTTATTTTTGTCGTTTCCGGTCTTTTCGAAAAAATGAAAGCGACTTTTATGGCTCTATGAGTCTAGGGGTTAACCGAATCGAACCATTCTTTCATTGACCCTTCCATCAGTTGAAATACGGAAACCAAAAAGATACCAGAAAATGTCACGAGTCATTCGGCTTGATTTTTTACAGAGATTTCAAAAAACTTCTGATACAAATTTTTGAACTTGAATTGCGGATAATTTTTATAAACTTTCTATAAAAGTCGAAAAAATGACAAATAAACATTGTATGATTGTTTAAACAGTGGTTAAAAAATAAATAGATATGCATGAAGAAGTAAAAATGGCTATGTTTTTGTTTTTAATCACAGATGTCAAAGCAAAATCAGAGATAATTTTGGACGAAAAAATGCGTCCAATGTTTATAATGCTTTTAATTTTTTTGAAAATTTTATGAACTCAAATCTTTCCTAAAAAAATACTATTAAAGAAAAATCTACAAAAAAATATTTTAATGAACTGATACTCATTTATCCTGGTTCAGCTCACGAAACTAACAACTGCTACCACCTTTAGGGAGTGGATGTCGCTGATTTGAGCCTCTTCCAAGGTCATTTCCCGCCAAACTAGCAAAGGTGATCTTCCAAAAACATTTGTTACTAACAAAACCAACCTTCGCGGTAATTTTGGACTTAACAGTAATCTGATACAATCCCACCTACGCCGACACCTAAGCTTTTGAAAAGCCTCTTAAAAAGACACGCAGTTTGTACCTACTCCTTCAATTTTCATCATTTTCTATCATTTTTTGTGTGAGCCTCCGGAGAAGCCTTACAAATAATGCAAAAGTGCTTTTGTTTTAGAATTTTTCTTTCAGTGGATAAGAACGCGAAAAAAACAAAAATTTAAATTTTGATGGTCAGTTTGGGAGGCTCGGGCAAAAGATATCTCCTCCACCACTTTGAGAGATATAGTTTTGACTCATACTGCATCAGAAAGCACATGACTTGTTTTACAATGCATGGGAGCGTTTTTGCTTAATTTTGCTTCGGCGTCTCTTGGGGGCCATGTCAAATTTTCATTTTAGCCAAATTGTTTGAAAGAGTCAGTTTGAGAGGCTCAGGCAAAATATATCTCCTCCACCAGTTTAGAAGATACAGTTTCGGCTCATACTGCATCCGAAAACACAAGCCTTGTTTGACAATCCATTAGAGAGTTTTTCATGAAATTTCAATTTGGCGTCTCTTGAAGGCCACGTCAACTTTTTATTTTGGTAAAAAATGCTTCAAAATATTTTTTTCCGTAAATACAAACACTTTTAAGGATTTTGGTGCAATTTTTTACTCGGTTGCGTCACCAGAAAACAAATAAGCGCACTTTCAATTTAAATCATAAATAAATCAATAATTTTGCTTTCTTTTTTTGGCCGCCGAAAGCAAAATTTAAAAACAAAAGCAATTTTGCATTATTTGTTAGGCTTCTCCGGAGCCTCACACAAAAAAATAATAAAAAATGATGAAAATTAAAGGAGAAGGTACGAACTGCGTGTTTTTTTAAGGGGGTAGTGTCTGTGAAAAAGTTTTTCTGGGAGTGAGAGTTCTATACTAAGTCGAAGAAAAAAAATCGATTGGTGATGGTTTCGCGACTTTTCATAAAGTGGTTTTCGTCCTAGCGCCATCTCTAGAATTTAACCCATTTTGAGAATAATCATTCTCGCTATCTAACCAGCCATTATGTTCTCTCAAAAACAAAAGTGATTTAATTCTAATTATATATTGCACCTAATTAATCTATACTTTATATTTTTCTCTATTGTCTAGTTGACAAAAATTGTTAGTTTGTCTTTTTTTTCATCAAAGACATTTTCTGGATATGATAGAGCTTTAAAACTATCACCAAATTGAAAATTAGAAATTTTACCCTATATTCCTGTCCATTTTGGGATATCACCAGTCTTGTCGAATAAGGAGACGTTTTATTCCAAATGAAGTTAATAAGAAAATCAAGAATTCCAAGTTTGAATCATTTTTAAAATTAATTTTTTAGTTTGGAATTTATATTGATAAACAGAAATAATTACAGAAGCCAAAGTAAACACAAATATTAAAAATGTAGTTCAAAACCACGTCAGTCATAAAATGAAGTTAAGGGGGCACTCAACAGTTTTTGAGATTTTAGATCGGGACTCAGAAGGAAACGAAACAAGTTATCGAAATTCTGAAAACCCTAAAATGAAGATCTATCCTTTAGCTCCCGACCACAAGTAAAAAAAAATTTTGAGCACCACAGCACCAAGTGGGAGTAGAGTTCTAGAACACTAATTTTGACTTCAATGTCTTTTATCTCGGACACGGCCCAATGGAAATTGATGAAAGTTTGTAAAAAAAACGGTTTTTACTACGTCGACAGTTATCGAAAATATTTTGCAGAAATTTCGATCGGACTTGTTCTAGAATTATGAAAAAACCGTAATTTTATGATATTTGAGAATTTGTAGCTCAATTTTCTCAAAAACGACTTGGTCGATTTTTTTTAATTAGGCATTATTTGATGAAACATGTCTTCTTAATTTCTACTGGAAAATTTTTTTGAACATTGCTCCTATTTATAGAAAATTGCAGATCAGTTCAGCCGGAAGTCAATTTTCATGATTTCTATAAAAAAATTTCATCGTATCGAGTTGAAAGTACCATAAAATGAAAGCTCATGGTCTACTGAAGGAAAAATTCGCCAACGTCAGGTTGAAATTTCGATCCCTTATATTCTAAAATCAAGTAAACGTGAAAATTTAAAACTTAACCGAGATTTTCTCAAAAACGACTTAGTCGATTTTTTTTGAAATTTGATAAAATTCGTTAACACATGTCTTCTCAATTTCTAGTGTAAAATTTTTTTTTAATCATAGCTCCTATTAAAAGAAAATTGCATTTTGATTCAGCCGAAAGTCAATTTTTGGAGTTTCAAAAAGTTTATATACATCCGATTGTACCGAAAGTACCCTCAAATTGAAGCTACTGCAAAACTGAAGTAAAAAAGTGCTACTCACTTTAACTTACATGTATTTAACTTGTATTTTTAGAATTTTTGATTAAAATTAAGGTTTATGTATTTTTTCTCAAAAAAATACTTAGAAAAAATCTGAAAAAACTCGAAAATTTTGAGAAAAATCTCGAAATTGTTTTTATGATAAGAGCAGAAATGCATTTTTCGGCATTCTTGAGGCTATTTGGTGCAGTTATTATGTCCCTAACCTAAATTAAAAAACCGTTGAGTACCCCCTTAATAGGAAAGTTAATAAAGCAGGAAAAGTTCTAGTGCTCAGTTTTGTTCGAATCACTTTTCTTTGTAACCAGGCACATCGTCTGTGTATTGCACCTGATTTT
>SCLH01063452.1:43994-64545 GCA_004367855.1 Oikopleura vanhoeffeni
CAAATAAAAAATAAATGAAATATTGGTATTGATTTTGAATACAAATTTTTCATGGAATAAGGTTTCGAAAAACATTTATTTTAGGTATGATCAAAAATTATTTAACTGTCTTTAAAAATTTCATACTGCTCAATAAAAAATGTTGAAAATAAACTAATTTTAAGATAAAGCAATCAAACTTATTAAGCCCTATTTATTTGAAGAATGAAGGCAAATGATAATATTTAAAAGAGATTATAAGAAATTCATAAATTTGAAAAAAAATCGGGATCTTGAGTGAATGATCTTGGATCATAAATTTCAAATATTTGAAAAAACATAATAAACTCATAATCAATCGGTCAAATCAGAATTGAATTATATTTTATTGGCCCTGAAAATTATCTAACAAGGTTATAAAGAGGCGGATCTTAGACAAGCCGAACTCATAAAAATTAAGTATCGTGAAGTAAAGAATCTTATAAGTAACACAAAATTTATAATAGTAAAACAAAAAAGTTCGAAAATTGCAAATTATTTTCAAAAATGGGAGCACACAGTGGAAGAATGTCCAAAAAAAACATGGACAAAATGACTAAAGAAACGAACTGTAAGATATTATTATTTATAAGGGTGTCAAAGGTTAAAAGTAATTTTGTAAAATTTTCTTGAAATCACGCTGAAAAAATCAGAAACTTCGAAACCAATAATTTTTTGATTATAGCTTATTTTTTTTTAACTTAGAAAATCATCACTTTCACCCTTCATTGTGTTCAAAAGGTTGAAAAAAGCTAAGTTAATCTTAAATTTGGTATGATATTTGATGATTTTCAATTTTTGCGCTTGAGGTGGGGGGAGGAGGCGCTTTCAATTATAAAAATTCTTATGATTGATTATGACTATGATTTTCATTAATTTAGATTTAAACCAATCAGAATCGGATTCAGAAGTTTAATTTTCGAATTTTTGAAAGAACAATGAGTCTAATTTTGATTTTTGTATTGTTTAGTACTCGGAAAGATTAATTGCTATTTTTTGAGCGTCGAACACATTTTAATGCATTATTATAAACAAAATGTTTAGTTACCGCAAGAGAAATTATTCACCTACACAATGGATTTCTGACTGACTGTCCGACTGGATATCTGACAAAAGTAGAATTTGCAAAAATGTACTCACAATTTTTTCCTAGTGGAAATCCCATAGCATTTGCTTGGTAAGAATTTAAGATGATTTACCGTTATTTTAATTACAGTGCGCATAAATCGTTAATAACGACCTGGAAGTGACATCTTGAAAAAACAACACCTTTGTCGTTAAACTGATTTTGTGAACTATGGCTGATTTTGAAAATTAACAATATTCTTTTGAGGAAAGTTTAGAATTCTAAAAAGAAGACAAAGATTTAAAAAAACTGAAATCAGATGCTAAATTGAAAGGTCAAGCAAAATCAACAAAACCTTCTTAATGTTTTCTGACTACAAGGACCATGTTCAAATAAAATTATTTACATACATGTACCAAGGTATAAGATATTCTGGATCAGTAACCGGAAGTTTTCTGTAATTATGTCAAAATTTCATTTGGGTTCTATTTTTGCAAAATCTTTACAAAAGAAATAAATAAATTCACAAAAACAATAATTTCTGAACTGTCTCTATAATTTGTTAAGAGGCAAAAACGGTTAAATATTGATAGTTTTCGGTTCAAATTTTAAATATCTTCAATTTTCATCGTGATTTCAAAAATGATAAAATAGTTGGAAGACGTTAACCCTCCGAAGCAATAAAAAAAAAGTTTCGCCGAAGCATAAAAGCCTTCCAGATGGCTATACTTTAAGCGTTGTTTACAGAAAATTTTTATGATATAAACCTTCAATTTTTCCTTAAAGAGGTTGCTACGGCCATAAAGGGGTTTTTTGATCTCATTTTGTGAAGAAACCATAAATGCGAAAAACTACAGTTAAGTATTGCTGAATTGCTCGAACTCTCGAGTTTAAATCTGATCATTTTCTAACGTTAATTATAAACAGTTTAACCAGTATACCAGATTCAAACCCGGTTATTTAAAATCTTAAAAAAGTTTCAGCGCGTTCAATTATTACAGTAGAAGTCTTCAAATTTCAGAGATCAATAAAAAAAGAATTAGTGAACTTTTGTAGAAACTAAATTTGTAAAAAAAATTTTCAAAGTCTAGAATTTTTGTTAAAACAAAATTTTTCGTCAAAACAACACCGGTAAAAATTGCCTTTCAATAAACTTGTCAAAAATTTGAACCTAGTATCCGAAAAGATTTTAGGAAGTATTTTTAGATTCACATTGTTGAATTTCAAAATGTATCAGAAGGAAAAGTTACTGCGGTCATTTTTTCAATTATTTTTGGCTGATTTAAAGTGGCTTTAGCTTTTCAAAAGTCTATATGCCTCGGAGGGTGAAACGTATAAATTATGAGTATACATTTAATTAAACGTGTGGATTATCTGACCCTTATTTAGTTTAAATAGAAACTTTTGGCCATGTCTCCCCTTTTCACAATTTATAAAGTCAGCTCAGCTATTTTTTGTAATTTTTTATTTCTTCGTGTTGATTTCGACGTTTTTATTTGGAATTTATCGAAAAAGCAAGAGCCCAAGCTGAAATCAAGGGTTCATTATTGTTTAATGAAGAGGAGTACACGGAGCTCCTCGTTGGTGTTTTAAATAATTTTCTGTCATTCTTGAATCCTGAAACCACTGTCCTGAAATAAGATAATTTTTAAAACCCAAACCAAACCTTCAAGTATCATATCCCAGAGTGATTCCGATCAAAAAACTGTAAACCAACCGCTTAATGATTAACCAATTTTTATTTCAGCTTTGTATTCAATGTTTTTGATCAGGACAAGTCTGGTTATATAAACTTTGAAGAATTTCTAACAGCTCTTTCTGTAACTTCAAGAGGAGACATAAACTCAAAATTGGACTGTAAGTTTTAATTGGCAGTTTAATGAAACTGATAGATGGTCTAATTGCTTATTATGATTTACGCTCACAATGCGAAAAATTTTTTTCAGATAATTTTCATGAAATTTTTTTTCATTGATAAAATACAGATGATTTATCACCGAATGAATAATACAGAGAGGCCATATGGCCGAAATGTTTTCGCGATATTGGCACTTGGGCATAGTGTACACTGGAAGAATTTCAAATATAAATCGTAGATTTATTTCCGCGATGAAAGCCCTTTTCACGGTATAGGTAGCTATTCCACCAATCGATTTTCGGCCAAAATCTACTCCGACTTGTAAAACAATAACATTATGCGTAATTTTTAAATGAAAATGCATTCATTATAAGCTTGGGCACATGCTTAAGACTTTGACTATAAATTTTTAAACCATTTTTCATGAACCTTATCTATTTCTGACTTTTATTCGTACATTCTGAGTAATCTCAATTATAGGGGCGTTTACTTTATATGATATCGATGGCGACGGTAACCATCACAAAAAACGAAATGGAAACAAAGTTCTAAAATCAGTTTATTGCAAATGACTGGGGGACGATCGAGCGACACTCATATAGCTAGTCGAGTTAATAAAATATTCATGGCCATGGATGCTGGACGGAAAATGGCGAACTTTCGAAGAGAATTGTTGAGGGGCAAAAATTAGATAAAAGTATTATTGACGGCTTTTTCCTTTAATGACGACTCGTTTAAGACATCCCCCAAAATAACAAAATATCAATTTTGACATTGATAACAGCTTAAAATTTTTATTCATTCTTTAAAAAATCAATAAACTAATTTTCGCTTTTTTCAACTTCTTTCTGTCTTGTTGATCACACACTCCTATAATCCATTTATCACTTTTAGTTCGAATGCGTAGCCACTAACTCTTTTAACGGGTGATTAGTAACGTTGTGGCTACGCATTCTATACCAAAAAGTGATCAAAGGAATATCAGAATGTGTTTTAGCTTTGGGAAAGCCTTTGACGAGGGAAACTCATCGTATGCCAAATATTTGGATGGGGTTGCGTGAGGGTGCGCCCTCCTGATACGTGGGAGAATGGGCTACCAATCAGAGCGCCGCCAAATTAAAATAAAAAAATAAAAATCAAGAACTACGTTTTCAAACTTTTACGGTTTAGTTTCACTAATCGCTAGAATCGTAGCGGCTAATACTTTTTCATTTGAGGTTAATGTAGCAAAAGTCCAGTAGAAAATTTGATAAGCGACCGACAAAAAATATTCAAGGGGATAACACAAAATATGAGCATATAATTGACCAAGAATTTTCTGGGTTTTAAGGGGGTTTCATAAGATTTTTGATCAAATTAATGGACCTCCTCAAAAAATATTACTGACTTAGTTACTTTTCGTAAGTTTATAACAACCCAGTCTACTAGGTTTTATGGCACCCCTTAAACCGATCTATTGGTTTTTATATTTCAAAAACACATTCTGACGATAACAAATGTTTGCGAGAGAAACATAAACATTTATCCCGTTAATTATGTAAAAAAAATGGGTTCGCTATCTTTTATATTCAGATGGTAAAGGATAAATCTGAAAATTGAAGTTTAAGTTTTTCTTTTTGCACGGATTCGTTAGTCTCGCGCGGTCACCTAGGCGCGTGCATACTTTTTTTGTGGCGTTGTGGTTGGGGTTTCATACCCCCGGCCCCGAAATTTCTATTCTTAAACCTTGCCGGGTTAAAATTTTGGTAATTCATTTTTGGTTTTCTCGTCTATGATCTTGTTGTCCGAATATTCTAGAACTCTCTCTAACTAATTTATCCTTATTTTTATCTGATATCGATGCGTAGGAAGGAGTGTTAAGAGTGGCCGAAGCATTTAATTCACGTAAGTTAAGTGGGACCAGGTGTGGGGAATTGCAAATTGCTTGCAACTTAACATCTGGCCCTAGTTATTTCATCGAAATGAGTCACCCTCGAAGCACGTCTACATAGGAACGCTAAATATATTTTAAGGATGATCCTGAAATCCCCCTAAAAGTGCGGTTTACCAAAAGTTTTAAAGTAAAACGACCATATAATAATACAATATACGGGAATTCAAAATGATATTTCTCCGGATTTGTCATTTAATATTTATGTAATTTAAATATTATAAACTATTTCAAGATTGTAATACAGCCTACATCCCAGAGTACCTTGAAAAATAAATGATAAATGGTTATTTCATCATTTTCAGGAAAGAAAGTTCGATGAGGAGGAATTCACGTGTTAAATGACGTCGCAACGTGACTTCTCGTTATTTCCCTCGCCAAAGGTTTTCCAAAGCTACAGCACATCTGTAAATAACTTCAGTTTTGTCGCAACAAATATATTTTGAAGATACCAAATCAATCTAAAGTCATCTTATTGCTCACATTTTTTCAGTATCAGATTTTTTATCACAAATTCGAAGAAAAAACCGCATTCCTGATGGTTCGAAATTTAAATTTATCGCAATAATAAGATAATGCTTAAAATTGTGTTCTCTTAAATTCACTGAGTTTTTGACATAATTTTTAAATTAAATATGACTGACGATTTCCAAATGTCAAAATTTTGCGAAAATTGGCCAAAAAACTAATCCGTTGAAATAAAAGTATTAAGTCAGACCAATTATTGTTTCTAAGCAAATAAAACGATTTTATACTGACTATTTCTATAATAACTTTAAATTAAAACTACTTTATACTAATCAACTGAAAGTAAGGAAGTTTTTCATTTCAGTTGACTCTTCATTTTTTACCGCACTGAATGTGTCAACAGAAGCAATTTTGTTTTTTCAAATAATTTTCATTATTTATTTTCATGCAACGTTTCGACTCTGGTATTAATAGAAGCTGTTTTTACATTAGGTTATTTGAAGGTTTAACCGACTACAAAACATTTATAACATTTTTTTCGCACAGAATAACTTGTATTGTGCCAACATTCCACTCTAGGTTACTAAGTATTTGACCTGGTATCTTTTGAGTTTTGTTTTTTGTTCCGCGCATATCGATACGGGGCCCTCTGGTCGGTTTGCTACTGTTTCAGCCAATATTTGTATATGATTCGGCTTTTGAAAACGTACCCATCTGATTAAGTTTTTTGAGATCTCAAAACTTCGCACAAATAATCTTCTTAATGAAAGATAATATATAAATTGGACAGAATCGGACCATTTTTCGTTTTTTTTCTGGAATTCTGAAATTTTTTAATCAACAGTGTTTTGTTTTAAGAATTTTCGAACAATAGCCTGATTTGCAATTTTTTAATTCACTTAATTATAGCTTTGAATAATTGTGCTAGTTTAAGTTAGCTAAGAACGCTAATCGGATGAGTCGTTTATCATAAAGCCACGCACATTAAATTGAAAATATTCGCTTAAAAATAGCAAAAAACGATCAGAAAGCCACGTAATTAAACAAAAAAACATTTCTTAACAAAATTTTTTAAAGATGCAAGATTTATCAACAAAACAAAATGATTTTTAACAAAATAAGGTTTTTAACAAAAAATTAAATTTATAAACAGAAAAAACTGTTTTTGTTAAACATTTTTTTGTGAAAAAATTTTTGTGTTAAAAAAATATTTTGTTAAAAAAATGTTTTTTTGTTTAAAAACCCCTGTCCGTTATTTTAATATTTAAGAATAAATATATGATCCGCTATTAAAAATCCTTTAAATATTTTGGGATGTTATCATTCATCTTTATCAACAGTGAACTTATAAATGATCCAAATATTAAAACTTGAGTTCAATGTGAAACAAACCATTCCTGGTTTTTTCGCATACTTTTTATCCTGTAAATCTGAAAACTATAAAATTATATTTTCTTGTTAAATAATATAAAAATTTGATTCAATGTGTCATGGCAAGAAGGTCATAATTTTGGCGAACTGTTCTTTTATTTTGGGAAATAACGCAATTTTTCAAGAAAAAGATGTGTCATTTTTAAAGCACTTGGAGATCCGCGAACCTGAAATTTTAAAATTCTCATCATGTATTATGTTCTTAGAGAAATTTCCTTACAAAAACACCAAAATTAATTTCATGAAAATTTTCAAGAATAATTGAAAAAATAAATTTCTTATCATTTTTTTAAAATAATTCTGCTCTTTTGGGCTGTTATAAAAAAATAAAGAGTACTAAGTTAGAGCGTGAGGAATGGTATTTGATAATTTCGGACTAAATACAAATTTAATTATTTGAAAAGAGCGCGAAGAATCGTCCGGCAAGTTTAACACAAACAACGGGGCAAGTGTAGTATGCGGCAAACCGTTGCCCTCAGTTTCGAAAATTCGTGTGGATAAAAGCATTCTATTTTTCTGATCGATAAGATCATTAATTTTTAAGATTTTAGTTTCCGGTATGGTTTTATACTTAAAGAATGGCAAAAATCGACAAGGTGAGATTTTAATTATTTTTAGAGCGTTTTGTTATGTGCGAAAAATTGAGCCAAAAAATTTTGTTGAAAAAAATTATGTACGTCTTCCGAAATCTGCATTTTCAAAAAGTTTTTGCCCATCAATTGCCANAATTAAAACTACTTTATACTGAATTCAACTGAGTAGGAAGTATTTTCATTTCAGTTGACTCTTCATTTTTTTAACGCACTGAATGTGTCAACAGAAGCAATTTTTGATTTTTTATAATAATTTTCAATTATTTATTTTCTGCAACGTTTCGACTTTGGTATTATGAAGCTGTTTTTACAATATTTATTTGACAGGTTAACGACTACAAAACATTTATACATGTTTTTCGCACAGAATAACTTGGTATGTGCAACATTGCATCTCTAGGTTAACTAAGTATTTGACCCGGTATCTTTTGAGTTTGTTTTTGTTCCCATATCGATAACGGTCGGCCCTCTGGTCGGTTTTTGCCACTGTTTCAGCCAATATTTGTATATGATTCGGCTTTTAAAAACGACCCATCTGATTAAGTTTTTTGAGAGCTCAAACTTAGCACAAATATCTTCTTAACCCGTGTGAGCACAGAAAAAAAAGTTCCGCCAAGGCACCGACACCTTTATATAGGTGACTGTTCAACCGCCTATTACAGAAAGCCCAAGGTAGTTAGAGTTTCATTTTTTTTTGCATAAGGAAGTTCAAACGATATATTTTTGCATCCGACATTTGATATTCTAGAATTTAGATTTTTAGTTCTAGAAAATTTACTGATAAGAGCAAGGTACAGCATATCAGGTGATACAAGCTCACAGTGGTGTTCACAAATTATTTTGGTATTGGAATGGATGCACAAGGATCTGACCTATGTCATCGTTTTTTCTGATTTGATTTATATATAATCAATCAAAAATTATTTTTAAATAGGTTTANAACTTGGTATGTGCAACATTGCATCTCTAGGTTAACTAAGTATTTGACCCGGTATCTTTTGAGTTTGTTTTTGTTCCCATATCGATAACGGGGCCCTCTGGTCAGTTTTTGCCACTGTTTCAGCCAATATTTGTATATGATTCGGCTTTTAAAAACGACCCATCTGATTAAGTTTTTTGAGAGCTCAAACTTAGCACAAATATCTTCTTAATGATAAGATAATAATAAATTGGACAGAATCGGACCATTTTTTCGTTTTTTTTCTGGAATTTCTGAAATTTTTTAATCAACAGTGTTTGTTCAAGAATTTCGAAACAATAGCCTGATTCGGACAATTTTATTCAATTTATTAGACTTTGAATAATTGTGCCAAGTTTAAGTTAGCTAAGAACCTAATCGGATGAGTTGTTATCATATAGCAGAATTAAATGAAAATATTCGCTTAAAAACTGGCAAAAAACGATCAGAAAGCCACGTAATTAAGGAAAATATTTCTTAACAAAAAACATTTCTTAACAAAATTTTTTAAATGCAACATTTATCAACAAAACAAAATGATTTTTAACAAAATAAGGTTTTTTAACAAAAATAAATTTATAAACAAAAAAACTGTTTTGTTAAACAATGTTTTGTGAAAAAATTTTGTGTTAAAAAATATTTTGTTAAAATGTTTTTTGTTAAAAAAACCCCTGCCCGTTATTTTAATATTTAAGAATAAATATATGATCCGCTATTAAAAATCCTTTAATATTTTGGATGTTATCATTCATCTTTATCAACAGTAACTTATAAATGAGCCAAATATTAAAACTTGAGTCAATGTGAAACAAACCATCCTGTTTTTCGCAATACTTTTTATCCTGTAAAATCTGAAAACTATGAAATTATATTTTCGTTTGTTAAATAAATTTCAAAATTTGATTCAATGTGTTTCATGGCAAGAACTCATAATTTGGCGAACTGTTCTTTCATTTTGGGGAAAAACGCAATTTTCAATAAAGAGAAGTGTCATTTTAAGCACTTGACAGCCGCGAACCTGAAATCTTAAAATTCCCTCAGTGTATTATGTTCTTAGAGAAATTTTTCTTACGAAAAACCAAAATTATTTAATGAAATTTTCAAGAATAATTGAAAAATAACTTTTTTAGCATTTTTTAAAATAATTCTCCTCTTTTGGGCTGTTATAAATATAAAGAGAACTAGTTAGAGCGTGAGGACTGTATTTGAATAATTTCGACTTAACTACAAATCTAATTTTTTGAAGAGCGCGAAGAATCGTCGCAAGTTAACACAAACGGGGCAAGTGTAGTATGCGGCAAACCGTTTGCCTCAGTTTTAAAATTCGGTGGATAAAAGCATTTTATTCTTCTTGATCGATAAGATCATTAATTTTAAGATTTGAGTTGTTTTCTGATCATAAACGTCTGAATTTAAATTGCCTATAATAACCTTATTTCGAAGACTGCTATCATAAATTACCTGTGTTTTTCAGCGTTAATTGTTTGCATTAAAATTATAACATTTGAGAATGAATAAAAGTTATCGAAAGCTGATGACCGATTAGTTTCATACGGGCCGTGGTATGCTTTTGTATAAAATTTTCCGTTGGTTTTTTTGACGCTAGTTTTTTCGGCAAACTCGGTTAACAGGTTAATAAATGTCAATTAAATTTGGTTGAAACACTTCGAGATAACACGTCCCATCGCAGGCCTCGGCAAGCCAGACTTGACTTTGGTGGCTTGACTTGACTTGGCTTGAGCTATTTGCTTTTTTTACTTGATGGTTCAAAATACTTAAAGAATGGCAAAAATCGACAAGGTTATATTTTTATTATTTTGAGAGCGATTTTAGTTTATGTGCGAAAATTGAGCCAAAAATTTTGTTGAAAACAATTATGTAACGTCTTCCGAAAATCTGCATTTTCAAAAAGTTTTTGCCTATCAATTGCATTGAGATTATTTCTGAATATATTTTCAAAACTCCAAGTATAGAGATCAGCAATTTCAAAACATATTTGCGTTTTTAACAAACTTTTAGTCAGATATGGAAAAAAATTGACCAGATCATTTTTATTTATGATTTCCAAGAACATATCAAAACATCGGGTTAAAAGCGATTTGCAGAAAATGTTATTGGTCGAAAAATCGGTAATTTTGATCTTTCACATATCCCCTATTCACACTTTTGTGAATATTCCGGCCCTACTACTCAAAAACACACCACGTTTTTTAATCAGGGCCGGGATATTTACAAAAGTGTGAATAAGGGATATAAAGACAATTGTGACTTTAAAATCTTCTTTGCCGTCTTTTTCAGTGGTGAATTGAATCGTTTACCACAATATTTCACGTTTTTACGTCGAAGATTATTAAAGTTTCGGCTAATTAACTGATTTTTTATGAAAATAATGCCTTTTTGGCAAAAACTTCTAAAATAAATTAGTGAGAAATTATTAGTTGTATCTAACCATATTAAAATTTGGGACTGAAAACGATGAGCCGAAAGAATTCTTACAAAAAGTTGAGTTTATATTTTAAAAGTTTAAATTTTCGATTTTTCGACGAATTACATTTTCTTCGAATTACTGTCTACCCCAAAAATCAACTGTCGGAAGCAGAAAAATTTATTGTCGGGCTCTCCGCCGGATGTGAAATAAATCATTTTCCAAGTTTTTCGAAAATTTTCAAAAAAATACCCCATTAAGACGTCAATCAAGCATAACGTAGCAACGTTGCACGTTAACAACGCATTATCTCAATGTTAGTTGACTCTTATTTTTCTGAGCATAGCCTGTTACCGACATGAAGGGATTATAAATGTTTATTCGTTGGAAAATTTTTTCAAATATTTGGAAGATTTTCGTATATACGAATTGTAAAATTTTATTTATTCTGATGATGAGAAATCGAAATGTTAGATAATTTTGCATTTTAATAACTTGACATTTTTCACAATACTAATCGAGGACACAAGTTAGGGGTTATAGAGAGGCGGCCTCATAAAATGCAATACTCGTAAAAATTCTAGATCTTATATATAGTAGCAAAATTATAGTTTTATTTCAAATTAAGTTTTCGAATTAAAAATATTTAGATAAAATGGGAGCACACAGTGCAAGAATGTCCGAGAAAAATGTGAAGAAATTAACCAAAGAAACTAACTGTGAGTTTTAATCCACAGTGTTTGAAATAATGTTAATTTTCAGTTTCCGCAAGTGAAATTCGTCACCTTAACAATGGATTTTTATCTGACTGTCCGACTGGACAACTGACAAAAACTGAATTTGCAAAAATCTACTCTCAATTTTTTCCTAGTGGAAATCCTATAGCATTTGCTTGGTAAGAGTTCGCAGTTCTATTTTTCATTTTTTCTTTTTCCAGTGGTAACAAATTTATATCGAGTTTATTTCACAAAGATTATTCCTAATGCGTTCACAAAAAACAGAAGGAATAATTAAAATGGGACAAATTCCATATTTTAAATTTCATGTTAATAATTGAGCCAAGAGTATTTTTGCGATGATCTTAGATCGAGATGAAATTTTTTCAAATTCTATTTCTTTATTTTTGAGCTTTGACATAAATCCATGAAATAATGGTTGCTACCAAACTCGAGAAGAATGGGCAAGTTAATTTTAACCTTCTTCAATAAGCGATTCCTATATGAATAAAGGAATGGGAAAAATTTCATTCTATCTTGAATCGATAGAAAAGTTTCAATTCATAATAACTTGAACCGATTTGTTTGCTGACTAAAATGACACCTACGACTTTTAGAAAAGCAAACAAGGAAAACTTAAAATTTCACAGCCTTCGTTTATAAGCCGATTGTTATGATTTTTGTCAATGAATAATATATCAATGATATAATATATCAATGATATTATTGTTATAATATGGATCGATCTAGGAGATCGAATTATGAATTTTCACCGAGGGACGCAATTTATTTCTCAAGTCATTTTTAATTGTGACCTTTTCTATAAATAATGGTAAAATCAAGTATTCTATTATAAGTTAATCAAGAGCGCCGATCCAAAGGTACAAATTACCTTCACCACTACTTTAACGCCGAAAACATTGCTTATCCTTGGTGTTTGAAATTTTAGACATTTTTGCAGCCATGCAGCATAAGTCTATTTCCTGGAATACAATGATTTCAAAAATCCCGATCTTACCTTACATATAATGCCTTCAATAATTAAGTTATCTTTATTTCAGCTTTGTATTCATGTTTTTGATCAAGGAAAAATCTGGTTATATAAACTTCGAAGATTTCTAACAGCTCTTTCTGTGACTTCAAGAGGAGACATCAACTCAAAACTGGACTGTAAGTACCTACTTTGCAGTTGACTGAAATCGATTGTATTAATTTTATTATATTTAACCTTCAAATGCGGATAATTGCTTTCAAATTTCATTTTTTATTAACCGCAACGTAAAACAAAACATTAAAGAAGTGTATTTAAATTTCAATAATGTTTTTTCTTTGAAAACAAGAATGATTCATAATCTAAGAAACTAATTATATCAAGGAGGCTATATATCGCCGAAAAGTTTTTCGCGTTATTGGCACTTTCGGCGATGTGTACGTTGAAAAATTTTCCGATAAAAATCGGGAAATAGTTTAGGTTTATTTCCGTGTTTGAACTACTTACACGATATAGGCCTCCTCAGACTTGTAAAACGGAAACATTTGCGTGAATTGTTAATCTTTCTTGAGCGTGGATGTAGACAAAATGTAGGAACAAGAGAATCGAGATGAAAAATCCGGTCGGAAATGCATTCATATACAAGCTTGGGCATCTGCTTTAAACTTTGACTATTAATTGTCTGAAACATTGTTCATGGACTAAATATAATTTATCACATAATTTGTACACTCTGAAATAATCTCAATTAGAGGGGCGTTCACTTTATATGATATCGATGGCGACGGAACCATCACAAACACGAAAGGAACAAATCTGAATCGGTTTATCAAATGACTGGAAGACGATCAAGCGACACTCATATAGCCAGTCGAGTTAATAAAATATTCATGGCCATGGATGCTGACGGAAATGGCGAACTTTCGAGAGAGGAATTTCTGAGGGAGCAAAATGGATAAGAGTATATTTGACGCTTTTTCACTATATGACGGACTCGTTTAAGGACCGCGTGAAAATCTTGCAAAAAATAAATAAATTAACATTCCATTTCACCAGGCAAATAAATTTTGCAAATCTTTTGAAACTAGAATTATTGATCGAGAAATTTAAAATCGAAAAGTTAAGAAATATTTCGTCGTGTAGACAATATTTTTGGCATAATTCGATAAGATTACAAAATATACTTATCTCAAAATTCAATAATTTCAATAGAGGCCTTAATTAACTGCAGATTCTATAGAAAAAATAGACTTGTTTATTTAGATACCCTCGTTGTAAACAAAAATGGTTATTCACACTTAAAAATGTATAGAAAACCCAAGCGTCAAAATTTCGGACTCAGACGCCTTTTTGAAATTAAAAATAGAAAAAGACACCTAAAACTCTAAAAAATTTCAACATTAATTGGTGAAATTTCACGGTGTCAAAATACAACCACATCCCGTGAGGCTCAAGAATAAGCATGACTAAAACAAAAAAATTTTCTGTTCAAAATCAGTATCCGAAAAATCAAATACTAAAAGATTCGAAATTAAAGTCTAAAATTTAACCTCACAATCAAAACTCAGAGAACGGAAGAACTCAAAAATCCTGATATCATAAAACCACACATAAGCATTCCGTTTATTCGCTTACGAATTCCGTGATAGCTGGTAAAATTAAAAAATTCTCAGTCAACACACAAAACATTTTAAACTAAATATCTCATGTTCACTCATTAAATTAACTAGTGTTATTCTTCCTAGGCTAGAACCAAAATAATCTCATTATCTCAATATCAATCTAACCTACGAGATACATTTGTTGAAAAAACTTTGCGAAGCGAATCACGTGGTGAGACTAAAAAATGTCACATCAGCGTATTCTAGAACATAGGCGTGATGAAGTAGGCGTTTTTTATCAAAAATACAAATATGTGATTTTTTTGATTAAACCGGTCTGCGCCAAATAGAAGTATCGAAAATCTGTGTCGAACAAAAGACTTGGCTTTCGAGTTACATTCAAAGGCTTACATTTTCTCTCATAAACCAAGCCTAATTTTGTAAAAAACACACAAAGTATGACCTTTTTGTGTACTTGTATAATTCCAGAAAAATCACTAACATTAATATTCGCGAAGCTCTTTTTTCAAACTATCTTCTTCTGATCTCTACACTGAAAATGGCTGTTGAGCAGAAACATCACTAAAAACGACCTTTACGTTTCTCATTATTTTCTAATTAATGTTGTCTTTAAGTAGGAGCACTTCAATTTCTGTGAAATTTTCGAAACTTTTGCCTATCATTTAGGTCGTGATAATTATTAATTTTTTGAAAATTCGAGTCAATTGATCGGCAATTTCAAAAACCGGTGAGCGTTTTTAAACATTTTCCTGGTTACATTCAGATTATT
Source organism: Oikopleura vanhoeffeni (assembly GCA_004367855.1). NCBI lineage: Eukaryota > Metazoa > Chordata > Appendicularia > Copelata > Oikopleuridae > Oikopleura > Oikopleura vanhoeffeni. Next base: position 58,840 of record SCLH01063452.1, read on the forward strand.
TTTTTGCATGGATCATTTTTTATCAATCATTTCCTAGATAAACTCAAAATCACTTGCAGGTAGCAGAAAACAATTCGTCGGGCCAATCTTATTCTGAAGCAATTGCAAGTGTTTAAAGTTGGATTGAACTAAGTTGAATTTCATTTGTTTTAGCAAACCATCTGACTGAAATTTATCAATAAAAATTGCTTATTCTTTTTAAAATTTTTGAAAATATTAGAATTAACTACATGTTGAAAAATTTAATTTTGCTGATGCCATAAAAAGAAATCTGAAGATTATATTCCGTTTCATAACTTGTAATTTCTCACAATACGAATCAAATACCACCAGTGAGAGTTATTAAGGCGCTGCCTCAATAAATGCAGAAATTTTAAGGAATTGTGCAATTTAACTCGGTAGCGTCAAAAGAAACCAATTAGCGCACTTTCAATTTAAATCATAAATAAATCAAATATTTTGTTTTCGTTTTTTGGCCAACGAAAGCAAAACTTTTTAACCAAAATCAATTTTGCAATATTGGTTAGGCTTCTCCAAAGCCTCACACAAAAAAATATAAAAATGCATTGAAAATTGAAGGAGTAGGGTACGAACTGCGTGTCTTTTTAATAGCTTTTCGAAAGAGTAGGTGTCGTCGAGGTGGGATTGTATCAGATTATCTGGTAAATTCAAAATTACCGTGCAAGGTCGGTTCTGTTAGTACCAAATGTTTTTGGAATATCACCTTTGCTAGTTTGGCGGGAAATGACCTTGAAAGAGCTCAATCAGCGACACCCACTCCCTTAAGGGGGTAGCTGTTTGTTTTTGAGCCTCTTATAGAATTAATTATTATAAATTTATCGATTATGACTACAAATTGACTCAATGAATCTCGTGGTGACAATTATATTTTTTTCAAATGACCTCTAGAACACAATCTAAAATTTTCAAAATTCGAATATTTTTAAAGCTTTTTTAGCGAATTTGACGCTGATTAGTTCGAAATTTCGATGCTGTAAGACATATTTTGATAAGTAAACTCTCAGCTTTAATTAAGTTGTACTTTTGTTCTGATCAGACAAATTTTTTAACGTTCTTTTTATTTCCGGTTAACCTGTACGCACCATAATTTCTTACCCCGGTACGCACCACTCGTACATAATTGTACGAGCACTTTTCAAAAATCATAAAAGCATACCACTCATCCGATTAAAAGTTAAGATGAGGCACATAGTTTAAACAATTATCTTAACCTCAGTTTATTTAATAACAATATATCGATTTTAAAGTGGTCAAACACTACACTATTGCGCCCCGGAAGAGACATTTTTGTCTATATTTCAAAACCCATACATTTTCAAGTTATACATTTTAATCACATATTAAGTATTGAATAATTTTCTTGACACACATATTTAAAAAAAATTTACGATGAGAATTATTCGAGATTTTTTATATTTTGTAAATTTTATATTTTCGAAAAATTTCTATTTTTCTCTAGCTTTTGTTTCTCTCAAATAAATATCAATTCAAAATTGTAAATAAAATTTATGAAATGATATTTTTCGGAATGTATTTTTTTACTGCTAAATTAATTGAGGCGCTTAAGGCAACAAAAGGGCAATTAATTGGTTCGATTTTTTGTTACAATCTTTATCGATAGAAAATAATAGCTAGAATACTGAAATGATAAAGAGCAATCGGAAAGGATATTTCCACAGCCGACATGTGGGCAGAGCGTCCATATCCCGTGGTGCCCGATTATCAGGGCTCGTGTTCATTCAAAACAAGAATATATATCAAAAAATACAAAAAATAGATAATTAGAGTAAAGCTGTGATTGATTAAACTTCAAGAGAAATATATTTATACTAGAGAAATATTTATACTAGAGAAATATATTAATACTAAGAAATATTTATCGGTAATGGGTTGATATTATTTATCATACGCGAGTTCAAATATATGATTTTTTAATTTACAAGTTAATTTTCAGGTTTTTTCTTCGAAATTCAATTAACTCACCGTAAAAGCGCTTGCGTCGGCAAAATAAAAGTCGGATTTTATTTTTTAAAGAGGTTCGAATGACGAACAATTCTGTATCAGTGATTGGATTCGTAAATCATAAATAACAACTCGATAATTTTTATCGTAGTTTTGTGAGACAAAAGTGCTCGATAAAAAAACGTTTCTCACTTTTTCAAGCGCTATAACTGCATAAAAATATTATCTCACAGCATTTAAATCTAGATATTCGGAAATTCTCGTACAATTTTGAGTTCTACCTGATAATACCGATACAAAATATTGCACACTTAAATGTGAGAGTGGTTTGTTTGAGTCGTTCCTGACTCAAGAGGAGCACTCAAAATATATTTTGTTTTGTCTTTCGAGAGGTATAACTCAGAGGGTATTAATGCCAATCCAGTTTTGTAATTCCGATATTTGAAAATTCAGACATTTTGTATAATCATTGTGAATCTCAAAATAAATATTTAGCGGTTAAAATTCTACAGATACTTCGTGGGTTCGAAAAAGGTCAATCTCGTACAATAGTGTACGATGAGTGCGTACAGGTTAACTAAAAATAAATTTTCTAAAATTCCTTCCGATCACATTGACATATCTACTAGGTTGATCTGCCTTTGTCAAAAGACGGCTTTATTCTTAACATTCGTTGAGAAGAGATAGAGTTTGAAGTCGAAAAACTAGTTGTAATCAGCATTCTAGAAAAAAATGCCAAATCTGGAAACAGTCCTCCATCACATTTTTGTTCTCATTTTCCGCTACTTTGTTAAAATTTGGAGATGCTTTGTATGTGAGTTTAAAAGAAGATAGACTTTCAAAAATCGTTTAGTGATATAAAGTAGGATCACCACCGGTTGGTGTGATGTAAGAATGTTGGTTTTGGAGATGTGTAATCGTTAGACGAACGATAGATCTACAAACGACGTATCCTCAGAGTATTCACATCTGCGTTAGAATTGTTCTGAGCGCGATTGTAAAGTACAAAAAAGTGACACCTACTCCTTAATATGGGTGATTAAGTCATGAGACTGCGTTTCTGCAATTTTTTGTACCTTCAATCTTTGTTAAATAAAGTTTTATTATTATCGAAAAAAAAATATCATTTTTTAATTTTAAAAAATTAATAAAACCCTATCCATTTTTAATTAAGGGGATTTGCGACTCTGATTTAATTAAAGGCCTTAAAGCATTAAAAATGCTCCCAATTGATATGCGTGATAATAAAGTGTACTAAGAACCAATCATCATACAAATTTTTTCGAAATTTCCGCATTTTTTCGATTTTTTTCTAAGTATTTTCTGAAAATGAAGTTCAAAAATAACGTTTGCTCAAATTTAACCACTAAAACTTCAAAATATCGACTTGACGTAAGCCAACTTTCTCATCAGTGTTTCACTGGCTTTCTTTTGAGCCTACTTTCAAAAAATCGAAGCACTTTTTTTCGGAAAATGACCAAAAAATCATATTTGAGTTCTAGCTCGAAATTGCAAAAAACTTCTCCATTATCTTTTTAAATTTTCTGAGGAATACTTGATAAAAATTTGAGCTATTTTGCAAACATATCCTCGGAGGAGATAGATTTTAGTCTGCAATTTTTAAAAATCGTCGGTTTTTGCGTTCTAGAATTGTTCAGTCGCCGGATCAAAAAAAGCTCTCGATTTAAAATTAAGTATACTACCGTTACGTGATCTGTGGAAATTTGAGCTCATTGGATATACGGTATATCATATACCGTCTGGGAGGAGATAGATTTTGAAATTTGAAAATGTCAACCTTGTTACGATACTGTACCTATTGGTGTAGATGATCAAAAAAATTTGTGACTGTACTTGTTCGCAAGATTAAGGATAGATCTACAAATAAGCATTTACGGTTTTTCTCATGAACTGTTAGTTTTCAGTATATTTCAAACGAGAAAAATTCAAATAAGAGTCGCATACAACCTTAAGCTGCAGTTATCATGCATCAAAAGATCAGTTGAATACCGTACACTTCTTCAGAAAATATTATCAATTCAATAATGAAGCTTTATCTGAGATACAAAAATCAATAAATAACCATTTTTATCTGAAGCTTTCAAAATGTTGCAATCTTTCGGACTAATGGCTTTTACCAGGTTAAATTTGTTATATACAACAATTACTCCCTCAACTAATGTTTGCAAATAAAAAAGACTCTAAAATTGTGTCTCGAAATCTATTTTGTACAATAACTTGAGTTCTAAATCTAAGTGTATAGTTATATATAATATATATTATATATGGTTGTCAGACAAAGTGCTATAAATGCATTGCATTATTAAGAAAATCATTCGTTAGATAATTAATTTGATTAAATAATAATAACTTAATTAAATTGAGTTTTAAGCTATTGCTTCAGTGAGTAAATCATTCGAAATATAAATTTATTTCCATGATATGTAATAAAAATGAAGTTCGGAATGATATTCTGTTGGACAATCACTTGGAAGAGGTTTTTCAAAGTTTCGGAAAAATTGATAAAATTTTGTTCAGTTAATACCAAATAAAAATTTAAAATTTGTTTTTTCAAATATAAATGATGAAGAAAACATATCGATTTCGACTATTCTTTAATGCAGAATCTGTGAACCCAAATTTAAGCCAATGAAATCTGCTGATTCTGCAAAATGGGGTGAGAGTGAGTGCTTGTATATCGGAATTTTTATCCTTCAAATAACCACTAGATCGCTTAGCCAAGGTAAAATTAGAAAGATATTCTACTGTATGAGTCAATAAGTGATCTTATGGAACGAGCAGTCATTTTATTCGCTGATGTTATTTTTAGCAATTATAAGATAAAAACGCGATTTAATGAGAACAGATAATTTGGCTTGTATAAAATGAGCAATACAGGGCGCCCAATATCGCCAAAACCCAAGGGAATTTGACGATTTTAGCCAAATTCCTGCAGTGGCTGAAAATTACCTTGTTTAATCTTTGCGTTATAAATTTTTGAAAACACTGACTCTTCCCGAGTCAAGGAATTCAAAATATTTATCAATATTAAAAACAGTCGAAACTGTGGCCAGTGTTCCTTTCCGTGTGATGCTTCTTGTATTTTTTATCATTTCTGGAGTGGCAATGGTAAATATATTATTCAAAAAATTTATAATTTATGTAGCTTTGGGATTTGTATGATAATCACAGATTAAAGAGTTTAAAACAAATTTAGTTTGACACAAATGACGCCTAAAAATACTCAATTTAAAATTTTTGGAATGAAAAAATTTTTAGATAATCATTGCATTTTTATGCTGATCGGTCAAGGTTGTAAAAGGATTATCCTCGACTGGATTTTTATCCCCATCCCCGTTTTTTGCCTTATTTCTGCTTAAACCTACGCAAAAAGGGGAGAAACACCCATGCAAAAGCCATCCCTTTTACAACTCTGGATAAAGTAGAATTAAACGGCTAAAATATCAAAAAAGTAAAATGGTTTTTGGTCGCACTGGTCATTAAAGATGGTCTTTCCACTCGGATAATAAAAACCTCAGCTTTTACCCGATCTTTGTTGTAATCTAAAGTTTAGATTCTAAACTCACAAATATATTAAATGATTTGCTATTTTACTTTGAGTTCAACGGGATCAACCCTGTAAAAGCTAATTATCACTTTTTGATATGACATAATTTTCAAAAATGTAAATCATTTTTTAAACCTCATTTTTTTAAGTACGCC
>SCLH01063453.1:0-21000 GCA_004367855.1 Oikopleura vanhoeffeni
GAAATATGCTGATTATTGGAAGTTTCAAAAGAGATATCTCTTAGTTCACTTATCTGATCTGTTTGAGCTATCTCTCACTCCGAACTTTCACGCCTGCATCCCTTGAAATTTCACAAAACCGACATTTCGCCGTTTTTTAATTTTTGGCATTTCTTTAAAAAACAAGTAAATACTCATATTTATAAGGGATTCTTTATGAAAGAGCGACTCCAAAACATTTATTTTGAATCCTTGATTTACAAAATATGTGAGTTCAAACTCAACTCAGCAGGCCAATATTCGCTAAAAGCTGCTTTGATGAATACAAATCAGAAATTTATTTTTGCGCGGCGTTCGTACTTTGAAAAACTTTTTGCTGCGCGATACTAAGAAGTTCCCAAAATCCGTTAGCTATAACTTTTCAAGAGATAATCGTCAAATAAGATGATTGTCAAATAAAAGATAAATGCTTATATATATATAAATTATGTGTCGACCGTAATATAGAGAAAACAAAAAAAATATTTTTTAAATCAAACATCAAAAGCAATTTTTCATAATAACTACACATTCGATATCAACATTTAAATTAGTTATGAGATGATCAGGCTTGATTCTTTAATCTGGCAATTGTAAAATTTGAATTTTTTTTTATTTTGGAAGATAAAAAAATTATCTCACGAACCAGAATTAAATTTAAAAATTTTCCTCTGTGAGATTAAAGATAATTTTCTTAGGATCATTTTACAATTAAAAATTCTACAATCCGATGGAAACTCAGGGAGGAGATGTGATTTTAGTTTGACGGACTTTGAAGGCGCCGCCTGGCCGAACTTGACTTTAAAAATAAAAAATTATATTTCCATTGTCATTTTTTTACCTGAATTAGTTAGGTCCCAAATTTTAAGAAAATTCTGAAAACCTAACTGTACCCCCTTAATTTCAATGTTTTTTCTCTCTTTAAAAACTATACTTTAAAATCAAGACGATACTTTCACGAGGGGTAGATAGGCAAGCTTCTTGAAGATAGGCAGGCTTCAAATATAATATAAATACTCATATAGGGGGTGCTTTAAGTGCCCAAAATTTCTTCGTCGTGCTTGACCCCATTTCACACCTGTTATTTTTTCTAAGCCATTTTGATAGTTATAAATTACCGAGTGCCCAATATTTTGTCAATTCTCAAGCCTCAATAAATTGGGCACTCGGTAGTTTATAACTTTGATATTGATTTGAACTTTTCGCGAACTTTAGTTATGACGCATCATTGGTCCCTAATTAAGGGGGTTTCGTCCCTAATTAAGGGGGTACCGGCCCTAATTAAAGGGGTTTGGTCCCTAATTGAAGGGGTTCCGGCCCAAATAAAGGGGGNCTTAAAAATTTCAAAAAGGCCTGCAGGGGCCGCTTGAGAGCAAATTTCAAAATTTGAGCATTTTTAGAAATGTACTTTTTTGGCTAATAGTTCGTTTCTAGTGTTAATAGATATCAAAGAAACCAAAAATGACTGTTAAAAATTTCAAAAATGTTTCAAAAATTTCAAAAACATTTGAGCATTTTCAAGAAATGCACTTTTATGGCAAATAGTTCGATTCTAAGGTACATTGATATCAAGGAAACTGAAAATGACTCTTAAAAATTTGAAAAATGCCTGCAGGGGCCGCTAGGGAGCAAAATGGACCAAACCCCCTTAATCAGGGACCGAACNNNCCAAACTCCCTTAATTAGGAATGGTATCCCCTTAATTAGGGACCAAATCCCCTTGATAAGGGCCGGTAAACCCCTTAATTAGGGACAAAACCCCTTAATAAGGAACCAAACCCCCTTAATTAGGGACAAAACCCCCTTTATTTTTGCCGGAACCCCCTCAATTAGGGACCAAACCCCCTTAAGTTGGGCCGAAACCCCCTTAAATAGGGACCAAACTCCCTTAATAAGGGCCGGTACCCCCTTAATTAGGGACAAAACCCCCTTAATTAGAAACCAAATCTCCTTAATTACGGACGAAACCCCCCTTTATTTGGGCCGGAACCCCTTCAAGTTAGGGCCAAGACCCCTTTAATTTAGGGCCGGTACCCCTTCAATTAGGGACGAACCCCCTTAATTAGGGACCAATGATGCGTCATAACTAAAGTTCGCGAAAGTTCAAAATCAATCAAAGTTATAAACTACCGAGTGCCAATTTATTGAGGCTTGAGAATTGACAAAATATTGGGCACTCGTAATTTATAACTATCAAAATGGCTTAGAAAAAATAACAGTGTGAATGGGGTCAAGCACGACGAAGAAATTTTGGGCACTTAAAGCACCCTCTATATGAGTATTTATATTATATTTGAAGCCTGCCTATCTTCAAGAAGCTTGCCTATCTACCCCTCGTGAATTAAGGCTGAAACAGAAAATATTTACAATTTCAGTTTTATTGTTTTTTTCAAAAAATATGGTCAATTTGAAATGAGCCGGTGGTATTTTTAACCAAATACTCTGTCAGTAAAGTACTTTTTGATCATTTTGAAAGTATCGTCTTGATTTTAAAGTATAGTTTTTAAATAGAGAAAAAACGTTGAAATTAAGGTTTCGATAATAACAGCTTACCGTGAACTCATTAGCTTCAGATTTATATCCCCGTTTCACACCATGCCAAAAATTTCGGTTCTGTCTAGTAAACATAGTTGGTCATCTAGTAGTGGGGCCCACATGTTTGGCATAGTGTGATATAGGTTTAAAAATTGAAACTTGAAAATCTATGGAGGAGTACGCGGTTTTTGTCTATTGAGGGTCGAATATATAAACAATTTTTAAAAACAATATAACAGACCCGCATACGTATTTGGTGATTGATAAAATCAACAAATAATTTTCCTATCTTCAAAACTCACGGAGGAGTAGGCTTTTTAAGACAAAATACCACCCTATTTTGAAGCTCGTTTCTGATTGGTTGAGCGATCAGTGATATTTAATTATAATTTCGTATTTGAGATTTTTGGTGAATTATTACATTGTATTTAATTATTCGGTTCCACGATGTTTTGAATGAAACATTATGGAATTCTGATTATTGAAGTAAGACTGTCAGAAATATTTTTGAGGATGTAGTGATTTGAAAACAGTACAGGGATTGTTAAAATGATTGTTGATGAGTTCGATGTTTAGTGAGTATTAATTCACCGTTAAAAATCGTCTAAAAATAATATTGTAAAAATAAGATGAGAATTAAGGACTCAAAGTAAAAATCAGAAGAATAAACCCGCGTTTGATGAGTGCATTGTAGTAATATTTACTTGAAAAAGGGGGAACTAATTTTTATAGAATAGGATTAGGCCTTTTCTAGAAAAATACAAGATTTTTTTAGGATTAAATGAGCGAAAATTTAAGATTAAAAATATTACCATTTTTATCCTTCATCATAAATGAAAAGGTAACAATATGCAGAAATGACCCAATTGTTATCCCCTGGTTGTTTTCAGCCACACCGACCTCATAACCATTTGAGTAAGCATCGTGTACGTCATACACTGGTACAGGTGATAAAGCTCTTTGTGACATAGTGAATGAGGCAATGTCGGTGGCGAGTAAAATCGAAATGTCCCCTTCTACACCGTATTTTTTCAAAAATAACATGTCTACACCCATAACACGCTCCAACTCCATGGGTTTTGAATAAAAATGGACGCCAGTCGAGTAGTTGCAAACATGTTTTTCAGTTCTGGAACCGGTACCAACGTATTCTAGAAAAGCCAGCCGGTTAAATTTTGCTGAACTGGCACCATCCAGTTCCTCACAATCAGCATCTACTAAAGGCGTAGGATTGCGATTATCAAGTACTGTTAACAAATTGTACAAAAGCGGAAAAACCTCGCTGATATGCGATACATCCCGCTCAATTGTGGTTTGAGGTTGACCTGAGGTTCTGATACGCTGGATAAGCACCCCCAATAAGTTATGCACCATTGGCATCATCCCGTACACGCTGAATATTGAAATTGAAAGTAAAAATTAATATAAACAAAAATTATTTCTCAGTTTTTTATATGGAAATTGTGTATTCGTAGAAAATGCGCATCTTATTAATGCTGATTAAAGATGTTGAGGAAAAAAAAAAAAGAGTAGTTTATTCAAAACAAATAGTCATAATTAACAGATTTTGAAGGAACCACTTATTTTTTTCAAACAGTGATACAAATATCACATTGTCAGGGTTGAAAGTCTGACACGTTTTTATAATCTGCTTCTGTTCCGATTCTCTCAAATTTTGAGAACATGGTGTTTTTTTCGGGTTTTAGAAAAAACCATAATTATAAAAATCAAAAGTTAGAATAAAAATTCTGTTTTTGGAATTATGAAACTGAATATAAAAAACGTTTAGATCATCTACCTCGTCTAAAACTAACTGTTGCCAAAAAAAGGCAATAGATAACTAATATTTTTTTCATGAATTGTTTGTAGATTGTTTTTAGAAATAGTACTATAATTAAGGAGTCCAGTTTGTTAGCGCAAATGCTTTTAAAATCTAATTATTTTTTTATGTAGGTGGACATAAATAGCAGTAAGCATTTGTTCGTTCGAAAAATGATCAGAAACTTTATGTATAAATGAAGATAAAGTTTTCTCCTGTTGGAATACATGTGACCTGTAGCGAAAGATGTATCAAAAACTAAAAAATTAATGTAACCATCCCGTGTCGCAGATTTTTTTAACCATATCCTATGATCGCAGATTTTTTCGCAGCTAAAAGATGATAAGGGATATAAAAATTGGTAATTTCTCAAACACCATTAGGACTTTTTTTTAGCGTCAAAATAAAAAAACAAACGAGGCAATCGCCTGTGAGAACCCATAGGGACAGTAGTTGGTACATACCTACAAAAAAGAGAGAAAAAAAGATCGAGGCAGTCGTTGGAATTGCTGTTTTTCTCGAATAAATGGTCTCACCCATTAAGGTATGTTTTTTGTAAATATTCTAAGTAAAATAAATAATGGAAACCAAAATTTCACCACCACAAATTTTTTTGCGGTAAAAATCATAAGGACAAATGTTGAATGTAAGGGTTTTTCTGATGTTTGAATTTCCAAACTTTGGGGTAAAATACAGAGTTGGAAAGGCTAGCAATACAACGAAAACCAAACAAAAATCAAAAGTTTTTTATTAATTATGAAATAAAATTGAAATTAAAAAGTTGAAAATTTCTCCAGCACCTTTGGACTTTTTTGCACTACAAACATAAAAACGAGCAAAACCTACTATTATGTAAACCCATGGAGACATAATCGGAAAACCTTGGTGCTGAAGATATTATCTTCTCTCATATAAATAATCTCTCCCGTTGTTTATTTATCCCATTAACTAAAAATCAAATCACTTTTTTGAGAAACCGTTAACTGCGAATAAAAAATTAGAAAAAATTGAAAATTTCTCCAGCACCTTTGGACTTTTTTACTATAAAACCGAAAATAGTGAACAGATTAGAGCTCTATGGGATTCATAAGGACGGTGATTGCTTGACCCTGTTAATTCGGTGATCCGGTTAAAAAATGTATCTTTGGAAGATGTGAAAAATAAATTTCTCTAGGTGACGATTTTTTCTCTTTTAGAAACTGTTCTTTACCTGTTTTTTGATGAAGTTTTTTTCTGTGTTGGCGATTCGCTTCGGACGGGGACTGTCTTCCTCTTGACTGTTGAGGTTCTGTGAAAATTTCCGTTTCAAACGTAGGGACCGACTTGGCTGATCAATTTTTGTATTATAATCAGTTAATAGTTATAGAAAAAAATATGCGTTTCGAAGTGTGAAAACAAAGAATGAAGCAAAAATATGTTTGAAACTTAGCCTGAACTATTATTCGCGAAATTTCATGAATAGCCATGACCTAGTGATTATTGCTGAAAAATATACTATTCGCAAAATGAGAAATATTGTTTTGGCTAGGAAACCGACTATAAACGGCGTCAGTGGTGAAACTTTATTTATTTAAGAACGTAAAGTTCAAAATTTTTTTACTTTTCTATCAAAAACCAAAATGAAACTTTTTTGAAAAAACCATATAAGCAACAAAAGATATATCAGGACGACTAGACGGCATTAGGGTTTCAATTTGTGTGAATACCATGAGTCTTTTCCGTCGAAAATAAAAATAACGGAAATACTATTACCAAAACCCATAACGTAGTTTTCAATTATGGTATCTGTAACAACGATTTTACCTTCAGAATAAGGTTGAATGATTTGTTTGCGTATGCTATCCTGCACAAAAATTTGAAAAATCAAAGAAAAATGACATGATTTCCGTTTGTTACGCCAGTCAGATTCTATTTCACTTAGAATAACTTATTGTTATGGAAAATTAAAAAGTAATATAAAACTAACTTTTTTTGAAAATAAAATATATATTGTTAGTAATTACAATAGTCATACTGAAAAATCTTCTTTAAAAAATTCTGTATGTTTCACTTATCATCATTTTAAGAGAACCAAATATGCATAATTAAGGACCAATAAAAATGATAAACAATTATTTGGTTAAAAATCTAAAACCAATACCATTGTTTACCATAATCAGTAAAATAAGCAAAAATGAAGATAAAGCTGTTCTGACAAAATAGCAAACGGAAATCAAAGATTATTAGGTGCGATTCAGTATTCGGGGATACTAATTTTTTTTTTTATATACATAAATTGAGTTTTTTTGGGCTGTGGTCGTAAATAGGAAAGTAGGGGAGTGGAGAAGAACAAAAATATATGGAAATATTTTGCCTATAAGAATACTAATACAAATGTGACAGCACTAGGGGGTGATTGTGTGTGCAGCGTAGGTATGTGTGATGAAGCGAAGAAGCAGCACATGTAGTTGTAATAATAAATCATCTGTGCAATTGTCTGTTTATGGAGTATCTGAATGAAAAATCTTTTTTAGAAAAAGTAAAAATGATAAATTCAGCACATAATATTTAAAAAAGGGATTTATATCATGTAAAAAGAAAAATGATACAACTGTTTCCCGTTTTTAAAACCGCTTTTTTATACGCACGAGAAAGTAAATCTAACTAAAAATTATTATTAATGGAGTATTGTTCATCTTAGGGAATTGGGGAGGAGCCGGTTAGTTATTTTCCAGCTACTTCCTAAGACTTTGAATATATACGTTTTTGTACATTATTTTTAACATTATTTTTTTAAGAAAGAAGAAAGGTGCGTTACCGTTTATTTTTAAAAAAATTCTTACATCGAAAATATCCACTACGGATTATATCATAAATTTTCTCAAAATAGTGTAGTAAAAATTATCCACAAGATATGGTACCAGCTCTAGTCGATCGATGCTTGGGTCTCGGGGCACCACATCAAAGATGTCATATTGTCGTTGTAATGCTGCTGAAATTGCGGGATCCATTGACTCTATATAGTTTGACCAAAGATAGTCCAATCCCTATGAAAGGACTGTTTATAGTAGAATAAGTTGCAAGAAAATTCTCAATTGTTTTTTATAAAAATGACCAAAAATTTTTTTTACCAACTCAAGGGTCGGAATGAGTCAGCCACTTTCTGACTAAAAAACCTAGTCATTTAACGCAACCACATACCGCAAAATACTGCACAAATCGGCATATTAAAGGCTGATATTTAAGCAGAAAGTTGTGGTTTTTTAGGACCAGTGGTGAACGTGTGGCGTCTATGGATATATGACAAAAGTAAATTTTGTACATTAATAATAATGATTTTTTTATGTTTTGTATACATATGGTCATTATTATAGGATTATAAATTGTAACAAAAAATCACTTTTTCTTTGGAAATGAAACAGTAGAAAGGTAAAAATTTATAAATCCGGAAATAAGTTTTCAAGACTATTTGTCTACTTGTCAAATTCGATTAGACAACCGGAAAATTTCAATCTTAAAAAAATGTGTTTTTGTAGCAAAAAGTTTTTTTTTTCAATAAAAACGCTGTTATGTGACTTACAGTTACTAAAAGCTGAACTTCACAATCGAAGAATTTGTCTAAATATTCGGATTGTCTACCAATAAATAGGTGTTCCTGAATAAAGTAGAATATTAAAAATAGGACCAAAGATAACAAAATAAACATGTAGCGGTAAGCCATGTTTTTAGGCAGATTCACTATTATAAGACAGATTTGATATTACTAACATTAAAAACTTTTTTCAATCCAGTGGCCATACACCGTAACTTTACAAGACTCTCTAAAACACATTGACTAAAAACACATATTTCGATGTGGTGATATAATAACCGTATTATATACTCGCATCGAAACAATGGTTTTGGATAGTCAATAGTATACCCAAATGAGAGCTCAGCTTTTGGTCGGTCATTTATAAAGGGATGTAGTTCGATGAGCCTGTTGTACCGGGCAGGGGAGGAGTCAATAGCATTGCAAAATTTTTGAAAGTCACCACAGAACTTTTGCATATCAAACTTGTGACACATGACAGTATCTATTACAGCCTGAATTCTGTATGACTCTTCCTTCTCCTTAAATTTCTCAGGATTTTCCTAAAAAGTTTACTCATTTTTTGAAAATGTTGTGAATAAATGGATGGAGTCGTATTAATAGCAGAGTCACCTACGTGGCATGATAAAAGCGATATGAACAATTTAAAAACATTTCTTTGGACTAGTTAACGTATCCATGAGTCGCAATTAAAAGGCACAGATAAGTGGATGATACACTTGAATCATAGATTTTTTATATACTAACAAGTAATTCGCACTCGGTCAAAATCCAGCGAATCCTCTCAATGTCACGGATAACAGCTCTTTCGCCATCCTCGTAGTCGAACACTAGACAATTATACGACCGGTGTACAATTTTTCTCCCCATGGACCATTTATCACCAGTACTCATAATTCAAACAGTATCTAAAAATAGGTATAAATTGAGAGCGATTAGCGGTTGGTAAAATTTCTCGGGGGTGTTGTTTCTAAGTTTCAGGGATAGGTATCTACTCCCAGAAAACATAGACTGAAGAGTGGGTATAGCTTCTCAGAAGACGCGTGATACGGGTCGAATTGGTGTTCTCTGTCCGTGAGATCTCGAAAGATAAATAATGATCATAAAAATAAAAAATTAAATTGTTATTCCAGAAATAACAAATTTTGTTTTAAAAATCAGCCAATTTTATGTTTTTCGATTACTCACCATTATAAGGTGACTAATACATTTAAAAATAATAAGTCAGGCTTGGATTTTTTGCAAGTTAAATGCTGTGCTATGAAGTTTGCCAAAATAATTTATACTGAATAAGACTGTTATTTTATATTTTTATTTAATAAAAACTGTACACAAACCTTATCAACGACATACTGTATTAACAAAATTTATTTGGTTAATCTGTCGTAGCCACTCTGTACCCAGTGAGTGCAAATAAACAACAATAATAATAATAATGTGAAGTTTTCAAGATATTTACCCTCAAAAAACACAAAATTTGACTTTTGAAATAACGGATACGGCATGCCGCGGCATACGGATTGATCTTGTTCTTAGTACAAAGTAAGGAAAAGTGTTCACAACTGATTTTTGACGAGTGTGAAATTTTATGGCATATCGAGAATGTAGAAATTCTGTATTATACATTCAGTATTATTCTGATAGAAGAAATTTCATAAACCAGATAAAGATACTTAGATATGAAAGAAATTCGACTTTTAGTGGGAACAGTTCAAAAGTGCCAATTTCGCCGAATTTTTTTGGCAAGGATATTGGGCCTTCCCATTTACAATACTTATTTTTGGAACCACACTCAAATTTATCACGTGATATTATAAAATACTATTGAATCATACGGGTTTCGTACCGCGTCGATTAGGATTGTTCCTTGATAGATATAGCTGCTTCTAGCTTAAATAATTTCCGCCAAGGTAGATACAGTTGACTTATTGGTATTGACGTCTACCTCCATAGAAAGTAAATTTTGTTTTAATTAATTTTAAGACATTTTGTATATATTCTGTTTAAATATTCAGCTGACAGCATCGTTTCAATTTAAATCTTAATTAAATTTAAATCGAGTTTTTATTCAATTTATTTCGGTTTTTAAACAACACTGCTTTACTCATTCACTTATACGTTCGTTACGATATTATTTCGTCGTAATAATTAAAAATATGAATATCATATCAAATTTATAATATCCTGTATGGAACTTTCAATAAAATTTGATTCAATTCCTCAACCCTGGTGAGCATACAATTGAACTACAGTACTCATCGTGGAAGCCGTTTTGAGCGATGCATCCCTTATGGAAGCCTGGTTTAAGTTATGTAATACAAAAAATGAGAGAAAGTTCACCGCTCAAAACGGCTTCCCTGATTAGTATTGTAGCTGAATAGATTTTCTCTTATTTAAAAATTTTGACTAAAATTTTTTAGGGATTTAAAGAGGAGGGATTTTAAAGGAGTGGGTGACGATATTAGAAGGTTTTCAAAAAGACTTTCTTATCGACATAATTCAGGGAAAATTTTTGATCAAATTGTGTAAATAAACACAATCGTTTAACACATATAACTGTTGTATATTCATTCTGGAGTACTGGAATAACTATAAAAACTACCTAAAAATATTTATTAATTTTCAGTTTTTAATTAAAATATTTTCAAAATTTATGAAAAAATCTTATTTTTACAGAAACCTCAAGACAAAATTTCGTTTGAACGGCACGATGAGACTGAAAACAGTTTTTTTTTCGTTATTTTAGGTGTAATTCACTGCGAGGTGTAGTACTGTGGAAATAAGTTTCCTAGAGGGCTCATCAAATTCACCGTTTTGACCACGAAGAGCATAAATCTAGAAAATGGCTCGAGACGATTTCCTTTAGTTATCCAAATTATTGACTTAAGGGGGTAGGTGTCGTAATCTGGTACCTTTCAATCAGCGCTCAGAACAAACTAGGGCATGTGTAAAGAATTCTGAGGATACTCGTTTGTAGATCTAAGCCTTCGCTAACGATTACACATCCAAAGTCAATCTGTTACATCACACCACCAGGTGGTGAGTCTATTCTAGAGCACTAAACGGTTTTTTTTTTAACTATCTTCTTTTAGACCCACAGTAAAAGCGTCTGCAAATTAATCACAAAAGTAGCGAATAAATGAGAGCAAAAAAGTGTTGAGAAGGAATTTTTCGATTTTTGAACTTTTTTCTCTAGAATTTCACTGAACGCCGATTTTGCCAGTTTTTTCGACTTCAACTCTATCTCTTTTAGACGAAGTTTAGAATGAAGCATCTTTTTTTGACTAAGGTAGATAAATATAAATGTGGTAAAAGTGATGAGAAGGAATTTTGAATAAAATTCTAGAAAATTGAATGAAAGTGAACCGGAAATGAAAGTTCGAAAAAAAAGTTCGTCTGATCAGAACAAAAGTACCACCAAATTGAAGCTGAGATTTCACTGATCAAAAGTTGGCTTACAGCTAATCAAAATTTTTTTAACAATCAGCGTCAAATTCGATAATTAGGTTTAAACATTTTGGCTTAAGAAATAATTGAAATTTCTAAAATTCGATTTAGACATTCCGATAATTTAATGTCATGCATCAGTTTCGTGGGTCATATTCACCAATAAGAAATGTTCATATCATGGTGGAATACCGGTTTTCATGCGAGTTAAAGCAAAAAAATATTTGAATTTGAAAATTCTAGATTTTCTCTAGATTGGTTTGAAAAAAATAATTGCCACCATGAGATCCTTAGGTCAACTTTAGTCATAACCGATATTAATTATCAAAATTAATCCTATAAGGGGCTCAAAAAATTACGACACCTACCCCCTTAAAATTTAAAGTTTAATATGTTGTAACTTGGTAAAACTTTTGTCATTGTTCTTTAATTTTTCCGGAACTAAATTTCAATTCAAGATTTTGAAATTCAACAATAAAAAACAACCCCGTGTCCAGATATGTCTCGATTGACACAATGAAAATTGAAAAATCATGCCAGTGTGTACCCTAGAAATTAATCGAGATTTTCTCATTTGTAAATGCTAAAATTTTAAAGAGAACTTTGAAATATAAAAATTTCTCTCTTATCGCAATTTCCAGTGAAACAGTGTCATTTTAAATTATTAATAAAAAAGATACAGTATCTCTTTTTAAACCCCGATTGGACAACAGGAGAACGGAAGCCACGGAACGAAAAAAAACAAAAATCTTCCCATTTTGGAAGTCTGAAGTAGTTTGTAGTATCAACTTAACACGCTCCATTTACTTTTTTTAATACAAGATATTAAAATAATTAGCATCATAAAAACGTTCTATGAATTAAGTATGACCGGTATTGCTATAAGTACCCTCTCACAATTCTGAGTACTGTTCGCTGAGCTCCTTTATCGCAAATACGCGTTTAAGGGGGTTCTCGACGATTTCTGAGGTTTTCAATCCGTGCTCAGAACACTTTCGAAAAAGTTGTCAGTGTAGCGGGCCGCTCACGTGTAGCCTATCACGTATTCGAAAAAACTTGTTTATATTTCTAGAATGTTATATCTTCTGGAATTGGACTTTACTGTCAAATTTCAAGGTTTGTCATTATCTTAATTTGAATAAATAATTGAACCAAATATAATTTAGAGATCGAAAGGATACTTGAATTTTGTATAAAATTCTTGAAATTTAACTTTAGTGATCGAAAACTAAAGTTCAAAAAAAGGTGCACCGCGCGGAAAAAAAAATCATCTCCCACTTCCAGGTTGAAATAGGATATATCGATAATTATGCCTAAGTAGGTCTGAACACTTTTTCCCTAGTCAAACGATAGAGAATTAGTGTTTAGACCTACCTAGGCACAATTATCGATATGTCTCTGAAATTCAGGATTCTTACAGAAAAAGCACCGCCGCGTTGTTTCCAATTCACCCTTCGGCGCCTTTTTAAGCTAAACTTATTTTGAGGAAACTAGTAGTTTCAAACTACCCCCATAAAAGTGTTCAAATTTGGTAATTTCTAACGCGCATTGCATAGCCGAATTTTAATAAAATATCTTATAATTTCTCATAAGACCTTTATCCGAAGATAAAACCGACTTTGGTTTGCTCGATATATTATCTTTATTCTAAATAATTTATTCTTTGCAACGTTTCGCATTATCAAGTTGTTTGTAGAAAAGTGATTTTAGAGTTTCAAGACCACAACAATTATCTTTATTCGTTAAAACGGAACTGTGCTGAAATTAAATCATAGATAAACACTTTTCAGCATGCAAAATGTGAAACTGCTGACATATCATCTGAAGAATAGTCAAAACTGAAAAAAGAACATCAAATTAGAATTCTTGAATTCTATTTCCAGCTTTTCAGAAAATTTTTGTCTACGGGTTAAGTATGCTCGACAGAAGTCGTGGCTACAATAACAGAAACTGCTGACTGTAAATAAATAAAATGCTCAATGCGAAGAAATAAGACTTATGTAATACATATTCTCAAAAGAATATTTTTTGGTATACATTATCGAACTTTACACTGTGATTTCTAAAATGTGGCTGAAATTTGTATTTTGGATTTAAATCTTATAAAGCGTATGACTTTTCTAAACCGATCATATTTTTTCAAAAATAAATCGATCTACGGGATCTGAATTTTGCGTAGGTGGCGCTTAATCGCAAAAATCGTACTTTGTCTAAGTGAGATTTTCATTATTTAGTACAGCAAAAACATGCGGAATTATTAGCTTTCTGGAAACGATATTATAAAACATGGGTAAATCACATGTGGTACTAGACTAGCAGCTAGAGCCAAAATACAAAAAAAAATAACAAATACGATTTTTGCGATTTAGCGCTCCTAGACAACAATTCAAAATTCGAATCCCGAAGATCTTTTCATGTTCGAAAAATATGATTGTTTGAGAAAACTTATCAAAATTGGCTGGTAGACGGAAGCTGTGAAAAATGTTTAAGATTACATTTTCGCTTTTCTAGAGGTATTGCAAGTCATTCAGGTCTGCAGAAAAATACAAGTCAATTATCACTTGAAATTTTTTCTCTTGATTTTTACCAAAATAAAATTTCTCCTATTCTTTCTTAATGAGGGAGCGTATATCGGAAAATGTCCAAATTGCGATTAAGGGGGTAGTGCCCAGCAAAAAGTTTGGCTAAAAATTTGATATATTACTAAACTGACCCTGAAAAAAATTTTGGTCCGAGTTCTCGCAGTTTTTGAAAGAGGTTCAGCCACAACAGGGCGTCAAAGTCGAACTTTTCAAATGCACAAGGATGTTTAATCTGACCATCCGATTCACTTTAATTTTAAAACGAGAGTGACGGCAGGAATAATAATCTTTAATATGATCGATTAAATTTTTTTTGTTTTGATTTAAACCCGAAAGTAGAGCGAAAAAACGTGTTTTTTATTAAGTCCTTTGAACAAGGCTTTTTTTTTGACTAGAATTTTTTTTTAATCGAGTCGTTTTATCCTTGAAATCTCCTCTTAATATAATCAAGCGAATTTTTTTCAAGGGCCTAGAACAAAAGTTATGCGCAAAAACTCTTGGCGTTGGGAATTTCTCTGCCAGTGAAGTCAAAACATATAGTAGGCTTATTTTGAATAATAATTGAAGCATAAATTAAAGTTTGAATAACAAATTGCTAAGAATAATAAACGGTTTTTATCGCGAAAATATTAATTAAGATCAACACATTCGCACAGTAGGTGTCTATAATGTAACCAAATAATTATGGCGCATCAAAGGACAAACATTTTAATCAAAAGTTTGACAAAATTAGACATCAATCATTTTGCGTGATGAAACTTGGCATTTCCGTCATTAATACTCACTGATAAAATCACAATATTTAGCAACAATTTTTTTGTTTAGAGTAGTAGGTATCTGAATACTATACAAGGTGTATATAAGGTTAAAATTATTATGCATAATGAAAATCAACTTTGGAAAAAATGCAAAACTTAATCAAGAAGTTAATAAGCGTTTTTTTAAATCTGAAAATATGAATCAGAAAATTTTTAACAGACAACTCAATGAGAAAACAGAGAGTATTGTAAAACCCGTAAATACATTGTATACTATACAGAGGTAAATGACGGTGCAGGTTCATCAGAGATATTTTAAATGAGAATGTGTAATGTCAGTGCTGAAGATGAAAATTTGAACTCATAATTCAATTTCGAAGAAAATGCACCTTCATATCAAACTCAGATAAATCAGAACTTTATAGTGATTTTGAACCCGAAAATAACGATATGTTCATCGAGGTAGTGATACCGTGGTTTACCTAAAAGTAATAAGGGGGGTTCATAATATAAAGAAGGAGATAATGTTCTCATTATGACTTCTATCGAAAATTTGTTCGAAATTGTCTGAATTTTTAATTTCTTGTATTTTGTATATAAAAATGCATTGTTTTTGTCAAAAACAAAAATCTAAAATAAATAATGTTTTTTTATGTTTGATTATGTAAACAATCGATCTGATTTTTGTTAGAGGCAAATTCACAGAAGGTGATCCTAGTATTCATTTGCATTTTTTTAAGTTAAAATTCCAAGCGTTCTCTTTTATTTTATCCAAGCGATATCAAGGCTATTTACAATATTGCCGCTGAGGGGCGCTAAGCACGCAGATAGCGCTGCGAAACCCCGACCAACTTTTTTTTCTTGGTTGTTTTAATTATATACATTTTTTTCAGTCAAACTTTTTTGCTGGACACTACCCCCTTCAATGATTATTTTCAAATATATTTTACTTCATAATAAATTATTTTGGAGTGAGAAATTTGAAGGAAATCTTAATTAAACTAGTTTGAGGAAAGTATTCTGTTCATGCATAAAAATTAAAATACAAAATATTTTGTATTTAGCTCCTGAAATCTATATTTTCAAAAACTATTTAAGATAAAACAAAATGAACAGTGCCACTGGTTCGTTTTTTCCGAAATTTATAAACATTTTTGCCTATCATGAAGCTTGAAATTTTTCTTGTTTTTTTTCCGAAAAATAAAAAATGATATGCAATATTAAAAAGGCTTTTAATGTTTGACAGGGTTGCAACTTGCAAGTCAATTCGAAGAAATTAGATTCAAACGGCAGGTTTCTGAATTCTATGCACATACTCACGTTCACGTTTAAATTAAAAATGAGGTATCGCCATCAAGAGATCACAAAAATAATTCGAAAATTGAAACACTGTCCACAAGTGGCGGCAGAAGCGCAACGTTTATAAATCAGTTACAAACGATCAAAAAGCGCATACGGGGTAGCGCCTACACGTGATTATAGATGGACGGTTAGTATGTGATTTCAGAATCCTTGTTAAATTCTTGAACTTTATTTCCAGCTTTCCATTTAGTTTTGTCTACGAGTAATTATTATACTTGACAGAGACTGCTGACTGTAAATTAAAATATAGTTCAATACGTAGAAATTAGATTTAAACTGGAGGTTCCTTAATTCTATATCAGGTGCAAATATTCACTTTTCTACACTTTTGTACGTTCAAATTAGAGAATCATAATGCCAGGTCCAACGAATAATTTCCATAATCGGGTCGAAATAAGTGCTTCGCCGGCACCACCTCACACTGCCGCAATTTTATGAAAGTTGAATTTCAAGTGTGAATTTCAAGTGTCGAGTTAATTACGAACATAAAACGGGAATACGTAAACTTATTTGTTTAAATCAATCATAAGGGATAATTCTCACAGATTTTTCGCGAAATTCGGCTTTATTTAAGTAAATATCTCAATATCCATTGATGGGTTTTTTTGAAATCAAAGACTTGAAATAAGTCAAATTTCTCGACGATTAATTTTAAAGACTTTGTTTAAGTCAAAATTCATTAATTGAAAATTTAATTCACTTTCTTATTGACCAATTTAGTGAAGAATTTTTCACCGAGTGTTTTGACCAATAAGATTTAAAATAAAATTGTGTTAAGGGTTTTGTATTACCCCCGAAAAATACTTCTGGAGAATGTGGAGAATTTTGCCCAAAACGTTCGAATCGGCCACAAATTGATTTTCAAGATCGTGTTTTTCATGAAATAGCGGTTTTCGAGCTTTTTACCAAACTCTCAAGTTGAGAGGTCTCAACTCCGTTGAAACTCCAAACTACATTATTAATATATTCTAAAAGGTTTATAATATTTATTTATTGCCACGTATCGCTTTCGCATCTTCAGGCTAATGTTTTACAACAAATAAAAGTTTTTCAAGTCTGTAAAAATACAGAAATCTAGGGATTAAAAAAATTTGTTGCAGAAATATTTTAGCTTATGAGTAGCGTCCAGCACCGTCGACCTTAAATTTCTCTTGAATTTTGGTGGAATAACGTAAAAAGGGTAAACTTAATGTCCTAAAAGATCTTCTTATAAATTTTTAAAATAAAATAAAGGATTTTTTCAAATATCGAAACTTTCGATTTTGCTGAAATTTCAGAAAAGTTCCCATAAAAAAAAGCAGGTCAATTCTCTAAAATTTCAGTATGTTATAGTTTGAAACGTTTGCGATAAATATCAAAAATTTGCTCCGACACGCCGCGACTCCCGATTTTCTCAATGATATCGAAAGTTTCACTTGTTCTCAAACCGCCAGGAAATGACCAACAGTAGAGTGTTACGCGTGTTGACAAAACAGAGACTAGAAGAGTATACAAAATCCAAGAAGCTATTCTTCTTTATTTTTTGCAAGAATTCGAAATAAATATTTTTTGAAAATTAAAAAAATTTCGAGATTTTTTCAAAAAATCTCAAACCCCAAAATTTCGAGTGACCGGAAGTGACCTCAAATGGATATCAAACAAAGCTGACAACATTTTAAGACTTTTGGCTGGAAAATAAAATTGCAAAAAATATCACTTGTGTGATTTTACATGATATCAAATTTAAGTTTTTTATGATTAGTCACCATTTCGCATTAAAACCTGAAATTGATTTTTCGGGTGGCTTTCTTATAAAAAAGGTTCACGTTAACCTGTAATGCCAAGTTTCAAGACATTTTGACTCCTTAAAGTAGCGTCAGCACCGTCGACCTTAATTTTTCTAGAATTTTGGTGGAATACGTAAAAGGGTTAACTTAATGTCCTAGAATAAGTAGGCACAGCAAAAAAAATGTGGTAGACAAGCCATAATTTTTGTGGGAGAGAAGTTGAAAAGTGATTTCATAAAAATAAAAAAATTCACCTGGAAAGTTTCTAAAATTCAAAAAAACCATTTTAAAAAATGTACAAAAATCATATACGATCGAGTTTTGATTTGCAATATGGTAAGTCTCCATGGTTGAGGTGGTTATGGCTCTCGCCTACCATTCTCCTTGTCATGGGTTCGTACCAGCCTTATGTCACAACTACTTTTTTCTAAGGTAATCAACTTTTGGGTAGGCGTATCGCCGCCGCGGCGCGCCGTGGAACTTGGGCCAAATTTGCGTGGCGCCTTAGCAACAATTTTTTTGCCTAGGGTAAATCGGACCCAACAATTTCAAAAAATCTGTTGAAAATTTCCAAAAATGATCATTAGGCTGTCCTAGCTTCCTGAAATTTGAGAATATGGATTACCCGCCCTCAGAGTACAAATCCTAAATATTTGAATGATACAAACAACGCAAGATATTAGCACACAATCAAAACCCTCGATTGCGGAAATAGGCGATTTCATTGGTCAATAAGAAAGGATCAACCAATCAATGCTCCAGATTTCGCATTTTTCAAATTTTGGGGATTTGTACTCTGAGGGCGGTGATCCATATCTTTAAATTCCGGAAGAAGAAACTATATAGAAACACAGGGACGCGCGGGCATTGAAGACGCGGAAGGGAAGTTGAGATAAGTTGAAGAGTTTTTGCGAAAAAGGAAGCATTTTGCAAAGTTCTAACTAGGTCTAGTAAGGGAGGTCTAGTAAGGGAAGTCTAACTAGTCTAGTAATAACAACTCGAAAATTCCTAATCCAAATTTAGCAAATAAGTTTAGAGTATAAATCCATTATAAACTTTATTGGCTTGGAAACAGCGGGAGTTTTAAGTGAAAAAGAATACTGATCAATTAGAAAATCACTAATTAAGGGGAATCACTTATTGAATAAAATTATATTTGCATAACTCAAAAGTGCCAGAACTCGAAAATAAAGATAGATAGCAAAATTTAAAAAAGCTGCACTTAATTNTCTCTTCAGTGTCTCCCCAGCTTTCTTTTGAGCCTACTTTCGAAAAAATCGAAGCACATTTCTTTTCGGAAATTTTTTTACGTGACCTTGAAAAAATCATATTTTTTGTTTGGGGCCGAAATTTGACAAAAACGCTCATACAAAGTTTCTGTTTGTTTAGAGCTAGCTTTTGCAAAAATTTGAGTAAATTTTGAAACTTAACCTAGGAGGAGTAGGAATTTCCGATGAAAAAAGTCCAAAAACCGGTATTTTGGACCGGTTTTTTACGTATTCTAGAATAAATATAGCACTTATCGACAAAAGCTTTCGTACAAAGTTTTGTTTACTAATTATACAGGTTATGTTAAAATTAAGGTTTATTTCAAAATATAACCTCAGAGGAGTAGGAATTTCGGTTTTGGCTTAGGTGGCTCTTGTGCCGCTTATGTGTGAAGGAGTGTGGTCATACAAAAAAGTTTTGACAAATTTTTTTTGCAAGTTGAAGGCTAGTTCTACAAACTGGCTAATCTGAATAATATCCTTGAAGCCGTGTTTCGCTAATATTTTATCGAGAATATGTCAATTTAGGGACCGGGATACCCTTAACCTGTATGCCAAGTTTCAAGACATTTTGACTCCTTAAAGTAGCGTCAGCACCGTCGACCTTAAATTTTTCTAGAATTTTGGTGGTTTTACGTAAAAAGGGTAAACTTAATGTCCTAGAATAAGTTAGGCACAGCAAAATAAAAATGTGGTAGACACGCCATAATTTTTGTTGGAGATAAAGGTTGAAAATTAATCTCAGAAAAAAAATTTAAAAATTCACCTGGAAAGTTTTAAAAATTCAAAAACCATTTTAAAAAATGTACAAAAATGATATACGATCGAGTTTTGATTTGCAATATGGTAAGTCTCCATGGTTGAGTGGTTATGGCTCTCGCCTATCATTCTCCTGGTCATAAGTTCTGATCCCTTATTGCCTCTACTTTTTTTCTAAGGTAATCAACTCTTTGGGTAGCGTATCCGCCGCGGCGCGCCGTGGAACTTGGGCCCAATTTTGCGTGGGCGCTAAGAGTATGGATTACCCGCCCTCAGAGTACAAATCCTAAATATTTGAATGATACAGACAACTCAAGATATTAGCACACAATCAAAACCCTTGAAATGTGTTCAGATTTCGCATTCTTCAAATATTTAGGATTTGTACTCTGAGGGCGGGTGATCCATATATTAAAAATAATCAAAATGCTTTACAAAATCGTATTTAGGGTAAATCGAACCGAAGGAATTCAGACATATAGTAGAAAATTCTCAAAAATTATCATACGCTGTCCTATGCTTCCTCAGAGAGCTGGAATTCTAAATTTGAAAATAATTTAAAAATAAACAAAATTACTCACAAACTTGTATTTAAATTGATCCCTTGTATGGTAAATCGACCCCAAGAAATTGAACAATTTAGATAAAAATATTCTCAAATGATCAAAGGCTGTCCTCGGCTTGCCGAAATTCGAAATTTGAGAATATTTTTAAAATTAACAAAATTCCTCACAAAATCGTATTTAGGGTAAATTGACCCCAAGAAATTCAAAAATAAAGTCAAAAAATTTAAAAATGATCATAGGCTGTCCTATGCTTCCTCAAAGAGCTGAAATTCGAAATATGAAAAAAATTAAAGATAAACAAAATAACTAACAAACTCGTATTTAAGGGTATCCCTGCTCCTAATTTGGGATTTTCTCGATCAAATATTAGACAATCAGGGCCTCGAGGATATAATTCAGATAAGCCAGTTTGTAAAACTAGCCTCCAGCTTGCGTCAAAAATGTGTCAAAACTTTTTTATATGCTTACACTCCCAGACACATAAGCCAGACAGGGACACCTAAGCCAAAACGGAAAATCTATCTGATCTTCCTCTGCAGGTTTTATTTT